>CAUYQV010163558.1:0-42793 GCA_963574575.1 Galagoides demidoff | reverse complement strand
GGGTAGAGTGCCATGGCATCACAGCTCATAGCAACCTCCAACTCCTGGGCTCAAGCGAGTCTCCTGCCTCCGCCTCCCAAGTAGCTGGGACCACAGGCGCCCGCCACAACGCCTGGCCATTTTTTGGTTGCAGCCATCATTATTGTTTGGCAGGCCCGGGCTGGGCATTCAAACCCACCACCTTAGGTGTACGTGGCTGGCACCTTAGCTGATTGAGCCATAGGCGCCAAGCCCAAAGTCTAAATTTAAACCAAATATCCCATTTACACAAATATCCCAATACACAACCCACAGCGTATGTTCCTCATCTTTACTTGAGTCTCTCAAAACTTCCTACTAATATGAATATACTTATTTTATAAACAAAAATATTGATACTAGAATCCGGATCCGCCACTTGCTAAGTGAGACTCAATTTCCCCATCTATGAAATGGAGAAGATAACAGCCACACACAATGATTTACATGTCATCCCTCTCACTATTACTCACGAGCATAGAAACTTCGAATGCAGTTGAAAAAGATATGAGGCTACTAACTAAAATCTGCATTTACTAGAGTCAAAGCAAATGGCCATAGTAGTGACATAACTACTAAGCTAAGTAGGCCTGACTTCCTAAGCTACCACTTGTCATAGTCACCTAGAAAAAAGACATTCCGTGCATAAAACAGGCAAGATTTTTTTTTTTTGAAAAAGAGTAAGATAACCATTTTGTCAAAATAAAAGATCCTAGTAATAAAGCTTAACACATCCAGCACTCTGGAAGGACGAGGCAGGTGGATTGCTTGAGCTCACCAGTTCGAGTTCAGCCTGAGCAAGAGTGAGACCCTGTCTCTACTAAAAATAGTAAAAACTGAGGCAAGAAGATCACTTAGGCCCAAGAGTTTGAGATTGCTGTGAGCTATCATGACACCACAGTACTCTACCCAAGGCAACAGCTTGAGACTCAGTCTCAAAACAAAAAAAAGAAAAATTCTTAACACATATATAATTGAGAAGGTAAACATGATTATAATTATTAATTTACATATTCAATAATATATAATGTAAAATATATAAATGTACATAGACATTTAAATATATGAAATATACATAAATATTAAATGATATAATTTTACTATCTCAATTCAATGAGCTGGTTGTTTCTATATGTTTTTTAAACAAGGAAATTCAAAGACAAAAGAGAAAAGTGACTTACATAAATCATTACAGTTAATTGAAACTGTATTAGGAAACGAAGCTAAATCAACTTGACTTTCAGGCAATGCTCTCACTATCAGATCATCTTGCTGAGTATTGTATATTTTATTATAATATGTTATCTCTGGAAATGCATTATTCACTTTTGCATGGTCTTAGGTTACCAGTAAATAGTAAATGGGCTGGCAATATCATGTAATAATATTGTCTGAAAGGCACTAACCACCCTTAGGTAATGAGCTTATTACCTGGCAGGATCTGGTCTACTTCTACCATATGAAGATAACCCAATTAACAGGAAAGCCTTGGACAAATTATTCTCTACCCAGAACTGTAACATGTTTCCTCTACCCACAGATGCAAGCAATTCAGCAAACTGCCTTTCGAGTGAAAACTTGGACCAAATCCTTAATGGTTCTGGGAGGTTGCTTTAGTCTAGAGCTCTGTCTTTTATTAATTAATAGGGTAGCATTAATTAATATGATACATCTTTTATTAATTAGTATGGATTCTCTGTTTAAATTTTAAAAATTACAAATGACATCTTTAAATTGGATGGCTCCATTAGCATCAGAAACATGCACAGCTGACTGTCCCTTAGAGTGCCTTAGCCGCTCATTAGCCCAGCTAGAGCATTTTTAAACTCCGATATTATCTTTCCTCGTATCCATATCTGCTATTCTTCCAATATGTACTATAAAATGCTACGCCATAAAAGAGTCCAAGTCATTTTGTCACTGGAAAATAATCTACAGGAGTGAGTCATATTGATTGATGAATCTGTGCAGTTATTTATTTACAGAATTTATATGGTGCTTTTTCATACACTATATTCTCCAAGTACCAAGAGCCTCCCTGTGCTCTCATCTTTTTGCTATCCTGCCTTCTTCCTTCGACTACTGTTGATGAATTCAGGTTTATATGCTGCTGGCAGTTTTCAAAGATTTGCATTAATCAACATAGGGGTCAAGACCTCCTCTCTTACCAGTAATTTTCCTTTATGTGTTTCTACTGAAAATGAGATCTATCTGCCTATTAATAGTGTTGGCTTACTCATCTTCCTGCCTTCTATGGCAGAGGTGGCTCTATGAAACCTAGGTAGGCAGTCAAGGACTAAATGCCAAATCCACACATACACACACCAGTGTGCGTCCACATGCATGTACGTTAAGACAGGAGCATTTTTCTTGGAAGTGTACAAACCAGAGTGAAGGATAAAAATCTTTAAATTCAATCTATGTCTTTAGGCAAGAAATTCAAAGATGCTTCTTTCCTCAGTTTATAAAAGGCTAAATTTTGAATAAAATAGGGAAGAAGCGTTTAGGGATTTGGGACAAGACTATAGAAAGCTAATGGATATTTTCTCTATTTCTTTTTTCTTTTTTTTTTCCTTTTTTTTGCAGTTTTTGGCTGGGGCCGGGTTTGAACCCACCACACCCAGTATATGGGGCTGGGACCCTACCCTTTGAGCCACAGGCGCCACCCTCTCTTCTGTTTTTGTAACATTTGGGAGACCACATCATGCTTCTCCTTCTTATCAGCTGGGATGTTACTTTAAGCTAACTCCTAATATAAAACTTCTAAAAGTTTCATAAATACAAGGAATGGTGTATCTTTGTGTTCTAGGATTCCAAAGATCTCTCAAACCAAGAACGCCATAGATAAAAAAAATCTATATTAAAGATAAAAGGAAAAAAGATTAGACATTCCAAAATCTCTTTCTTTTATCCTGACTTCTCTGAATTTCAAGCCTATATGTCAGAGTGCTTATTGGACAGTGGATATTCAAATACAAGCCTAAACTCAATATGTCTAAAGTCAACTCTATTTCTTCCTGAGTTTGTGTCTCTGCCTTCTACATATATAACAGCTTCACCCTTTTCCTAGTCGCTCAGCACTGATAATTAAATCTGCAATGAACTCGTCCTTTTCTTTCCTGCCCCATATCAGTCAGGATGTTTGATTTCAAGTGACAGAAAATGAATCAAAATGGTTTTGAAAAAGAAAAAAAAAATTATTTCCTCGCATAGCTAAAAAGCTGAGGAGTAAAGTTCACCAAAGCTTTTACTGAATTCAGAGTTTCAAACAGTAGCTTCATCAGAACTCAAGCCTCCCTTCATCTCTCCGTTCTGTTTTGTGTGGCTTTATTTTCAGGCCACATGGAAGCCCTGGAGCTCCAAGTTCACATGGTCGTTCTGTATGGTAGGCAGAATAATGCTCCTATGCCCCAAGTTGCCTTGTCCTAATACCTGGAACCGGTGAATATATTATTAAATACATTACATAGCAAGAACAAGTTAAGGTTGCAAATTGAATTAAGGTTGGTAATCAGCTGAAAAATAGGGATATTATCCTAGATTATGTAGGCAGGCCAAATGTAATCACAAGAGTCCTATTAAGTAAAAGAGGGAAGCCAAAGGAACCAGAGACTCAACCAGCCGTTTCTGGTTTTGAAAATGGGAGGAGGTCACATGTCAAGGCATGCAAATAGCCCCTAGAAGCTGGAAAAAACAAGAGAATGAATTCTCCTTTAGTGCCTCTGGAAAGGAATGCAGTACTACCGCCCAACGTGGCCCACTTCAGACTCTGACCTCTAGTACTGTGAGGTAATAAACATTTATATACCTTTAGTTTGTGCTCATTTGTTACAGCAGCAGTAGAAAACTTATACATGCTACAAGGTTCAAAAAACTTCTGTGACTGCCCCTCCTTCTACTATATTCCTACTCTTATCAAATTTGGATGAATGGATGATAATTGGATTAAAAACAGAAAAAAAATTACAAGCTTCCTCACTTCATTCCTCTCTTCATTTGCAATCAATTCCTATCACCTCTACAGTGTTCCTTGGTCTGTTTCTATACTCTCTGCCCTATTTCAGGTTATTATCAAGGGATTTAAGGGAAGATTTTTTTTTTTTTGAACCCACCTCCAGTATATGGGGCCAGCACCCTACTCCTTTGAGCCACAGGTGCCACCCTAGAAGGAGTATTTTTATGGTGCATTTGATTTCTGTATTTCCAGAATCTGGTATCTAAGATATGACCAAAAAAAAAAAATCTAAAGTAGCTACTTGTGTGACCTTAGAATTAAAACTAAGCATTCATGTGTGCCCCCCAAAATAGTTAAGAGTCCATGAATATGGGAGGTGAAGCATAGCAAAAAAGTAGATATTTTCAAAAAGAAATTTAATATGATTTTTGGAATATACAATAATTTTCTTTTTTAATACACTTCTTTTATTAAAATATAATATATTCAGAAAAGTATACAAATCACAGTCCAATTTGATGAAACACATCAAAAAGAACACACTTATTCAACCACCACACAAATCAAGAAATCTCTCTGCATCTCTGCAACCCTCCTAGGACTTCTTCCTTCCTCCACAAGGGTAACCGCTATTCTGGCCTCTTATATGATGCTATTATTGAAGTTTATACAAATGAAGCCACATGGTATGTATTATTTTATGACTAATTTCTTTCAATCCATTTTATCCCTGAGAGAGTCATTTATGTCATTGCATGTAATGGTAATTGTATCATTTTCACTGCTGTGTAATACGTGATTGTGTGAGTATGTCATAATTTTATATCTATGTTTATATTGAAGAAATTGTAGGTGTTGGCAGGTTTTGCTTTTTTTTCAAGTATAAATAATGCTTATGTGCTTCTTTTGATACACAAATCTATGCATTTCACTGGATAAATCAGGAATGGAAGTGTTGAATCGTGGAAGTTGTACCTGTTTATATGTTTTGCATTACCAACATTTTTTCCAAAACAGTTACTCAGTTATCGCAATTTTCACCCTGCCAGCAGCATTCATGTTGCTTCACATCCTTACTAACATTTTATGTGGTGAAAATATATATATATATATATATATATATATATCTTTTGGCCATTCTGATGGGTATTTCCTGGCAAATATTTTATAAACTGGAAAAAAGACACTAATAATGAAAGAAAAATTTGATAATGACTCATTAAAATTAGGGGTTTGTTTACATCTAAAGACACTATGAACAGATAAATCACATAGGGAGAAAACACATTTGCAATAAAAACAACCACTACGAATTAAAAACAAAGATCAATCACCCCCAGTATAACAAATAGACAAATGATATGACAAGGGCTATATAAAAGAAAATAATCAAATGATCAGTATATGTGCAGAAAGTAGCTACTAAAACTTAACTTCATTGGTCATCAAGGCATGAAAAATTAAAATGCTATGATTTCAGAATCCAAATCTTGAATAAAATGCAACCCCATTAGATAGAATAAAAATCTGAAAAAAATTATAGCAAATTGTAAATTCCGAAACTGCCTAGCCCCTAATCAGATTGTGTAATGGAGTAGTTAATAAAACTTGGCCCACTAGTTTCAAGCGAAGGAAGATGAGAAATGAAGTGCTCTTAATCTGCATTCATGGTGATGGATTTATATTCTTAGGAAAGGAAGTTTATTAATTTCTACCTCAAGTGATATTTTAATGAATGGAGGACTGTCAATTTCAAAGGGTTTTAAAGATACCTTCTGCTATGGTCTCCCATGATACTGTCTCCCCCAAATTCCTCAGTTGAAGTCCTACCCTCATGTTGATAATATTAAGATGTGAGGCCTTTTAGAAGATGCTTAGGTCACGAGGGCTTTGCCCTCATGAATAGGATTAGTGCCCTTGTACAAGAGAGGCCTTAGCTTCTTCACCCCTTACCACGTGAGGATACAGCAAGAAGAGACTATCTGTAGATAGGAAATAGGCTCTCACTAGACACGGAATCTGCTTGAGCTTGGCTTCTAGCCTCTAGAATTGTGAGGAATAAATTTCTTTTGTTTGTAAGACACTCAGTCAATCTTATTTTGTGATAGCTGCCTAAATGAACCAAAATATCTTCCTTAAAGAAGATGTTCATAATTATAAACAGACCCACATGGAACTTGTCAGGAAGTTGAAAATCTAAGATAGCTTGTTTGGTACAGTAACAGTAAAAAAAAAAAAAAGCTTGCATATTACTATTAAGCCAACCATTTTTATACTCAGCCAAAAGGTGTTTACAAATCTATGCTCTTCATCTACATGCTTTAAATAGCAGAGATAGTTCCACATTCATCAAATAATAATTAATAAGGAACTTCAGGTGCCAGAACTAGTCAAATTATCATAAAATCATTAGGCTACAATGTATATAGAGTTAGCTGGAAAACTGTAGATTCTTGTGGTTGCAAGGAATATAGACTCACTGAGATTATCTCATATCGCAGGGAATGGTTGAAGGGTATGGCAGCACAAAGTCTAATTAGGGTGCTATTACATCCACTCACACAAGATATTTTGAACGCCTAGACTAATAAGGCAACAGTAGTGGGGAGAGAATGGATTGAGGAAATATTTAGCAGTGGCGCTGAGAACAGCAACATGTATTTATTAAGAACACAGTAGATACCAGCTATTGGGGAAAGTCATGTCTATCCTGTTATTATAGAACTACAGATAGAAGCATCCTTATAACCACGTGAGAAAGACAAAGGATGCTTCACAGAAGCTATAACATGAGATCTAAATCTGTGGACTCATGTAGTGGTTCAGAATGCAGACTTTGGAATCAAATTCCTTGTGCTTAAATCCTGGCTCCTTCTCTCAGCTGCGTCTTTTTGTGGAAGGTACTCAATAATCTAAACCTCAGTTTTCTCTGTTGCAAACAGAAGTAGGAAGGAGATTATTGATATAACAGCTGACACAAACAGTAGTCATCATGTGTCAGGTCCTATTCTACTACTGTGCATCCAATAATCCTTTCAGGCTTCACAACAATCTCATGAAGTAGGTATTATTATCAACTTCAAATTAGCTGGGGCCAATGGCAGCGCTAATATTTGAACCCCTGAATCTAGCTCTTGAATCTATGCTGTTGATGGATCTATCACTCTCTCAGGATCAACCACTCCCCCTTACGGTGAGGTCTAAAGGAACGATGGGTAAAGTGCTCACCACAGTGACCGCATGTGGAGAGTGCTTACAAAGCATTAGCTTAAGAATACCGACATTATAGAGGAAAGGTCAATCTTGATAACCATTAGCTATAGAGATTGGTGCTCCTGTGTGGTAGGGTCTGCTGGCTGGACATTCTAAGAACGAAAAAGACAGGTGTCCTGAAACACAGGGCCAAGACCTCATTTCCAGACTCTCTGGTTGAGGGCACTGGGCTTGTCTCTGCTTATGGCTTCGTAGCATAGTGTCTTGAACTAAATAGATAGGAAGGCATAGATTCATTCAGTCAATAATTGTTTTTCAAGGGCCAGAATTAGGGTAGGCCTTGGACCGAGATTTTTACAGGGATTCAAAACTGAAATAATATCTTCAAAATAAGAATAGTGACTGAGAGTTCAGGTTTTGGAGACAGACTTTGCATATTTGATTCCAGAATCTACGATTTAGCAGCTTGAGACTTTGGGCAAGTCCCTTACCTCCCTGTGACTCACTTCCCTGGTCTTTAAAATTGGAGAAAAGAGTAAAAAGATCTCCCAGGATTGTGTGCAGATGAAGGGAGGTAACACACGCAGGCCTAGAGCAAGGGCTCCATAAACACACCCTCTGCTTACTCCCCAGGCCCCTCTCCACCCCACAAACTTACGTCCTTGCCACCTCTCTTTAGTACCATGGCAATTGTCCAACAAAGTGTTTCCAAATTCATTTTTCCTTTTGCTGCATAGAATTTTAAAAAATAAATCTCCTATAGAACTCTAATATATAAAACAACCCTCACAGCTCAGGATATGCTATTTCCTCATTTGATATATCTCTTTATCATCTCACACTCAAAGAAAATTTCTTTTTCTTCCTTAAATGCTACTTCATGTAGCTGGGGCACCCTCTCTGAGGACGTCTCCAACTGCCAGAATTAATGATTCTTCCCTAGAAAATCTCTCCCTATTAGTACATCAGGTTATAAGCGATCGTCACATCTACCTTGCATTCCCAGAGTCAGGTGCAGGACAAATAGTAGGCTGGATACACAATAAATTATTCTTTATAGCGGTTTTATTGAGATATAATTCACACAACAGCCACTGACAGTATACAATTAAATGGTTTTAGTACATTTATAGTTCTACAACCAACACCACCATCAGTTTTTATAATACTAAAAAAGAAACCCCATTCCATTAGCAATCACTCTCCATTCCTCTCTGCCCAACCCTGGAAACCTTTACCTACTTCCTGTCCTTATGGATCTACCTCTTCTGGATATTTCACAGAAATAGAATCATGCAATCGGTGATTCATTGGGACTTACTTAACTTGTTTAGAATGATGTTTTCAAGGATCATTCATGAGTAGCAGGTATCAATACTTTCTTTCATTTCTTTTTATGGCTGCATAATATTCCATTGTATGGGCACAACATTTCGTTCCCCCATTCATCAACTGTTAGACACTTGGATTGTTTTCTCTTTTTGACTATTATAAATAAAGCTGCTATAAACATTCATATGTAAAGTTTGTGGAGGACATTTGTTTCCATTTCCCTCAAATAAATACCTAGGAGTGAAATTCCTGGACCATGTGGTAACTGTATATATTCCTTTTAAGGAAGTCCTACTGTTTTCTAAGTTGCTGTACCACTTTACATTTCCAGCAACAGTCTATAGGTTTCTGATTTGTCTACATCTTTGTCCACATTTCTTGTCATCTGTTCTTTGGATTATAGTCCTCCTGGTGATTTGATGTCATATCTCATTATGGTTTTGGTTTTCATTTTCATGATAGCCTATGATGCTGAACATCTTCTCATGGGCCCATGGGCTATTTCTATACCTTCTTTGGACAGTACTAGTCACATACTCTGCTAATTATATATATATGTAGAAGGTACAAGTATAGTTTCTTAATATGGATATAGTGCACAGTGATGAAATCTTGGATTTTTGCGTGAGCAATGGGAACCCTCACCTTACCCCAACCCTCCCACTCTCTCCTCACCTTCTGCAGCTGCGGTGTCTATAATTCTGCTCTCTATAACCCATGTGCACACATAAGTTAGCGCCCACTTGTAAGTGAAAACAGGCAGTATTTGACTTTCTGTTGCTGAAGTATTTCACTCAGATAATAGACTCCAGTTCTACCTGTGTTGCTACAGAAGCCACGGTTTCATTTTTCTTTATGGCTGAGTAGTATTCCGTGGTGTATGTATACCACATTGCTCTTATCTAATCATCCACTGATGTACACTTAAGTCCACATCTTTGCTTATTATGAATAGTGTTGTGATAAACACAGGTATCTTTTTGATAGAATGATTTCTTTTCCTTTGGGTTGATATTCATTAATGGGATTGCTGGATCAAATGGTAGTTCTATTTTGGTGCTTTGAGAACTCTCCATACAGGGTAGAGATTGTTCTCATCTATATTCCCACCAATGGTGCATCAGTGTTCCCATTACTCTGCAACCTCCAACAGTGTTTGGTATTTTTTGACTTTTTAATCACAGTCTGAATGATGTAAGATGGTTTCTCCCTGTGGTTTTCATTTGCATTTCTCTGACGATATGTAGTGATGCTGAAAATTTTTCACATGCTTGTTGGTCATTTATGTGACTTCTTTGGAAATAGGTTTGTTCATGTTCTGTCCCCATTTTTTAATGGGGTTATTTAATGTTTTTGTTTTTGTTGTTGAGTTATTTTGGCTCCTTTTAGATTCTGGATGTCATTTTTTGAATGCCTAGTTCCAAGTATTTTCTCCCATTCCCATTCTGTAAGTTGTCTGTTCACCTGATTGATTTTTTTTCTTTACAGAAATTCTTTAGTTAAATTAGGTGCCATTTGTCTATTTTTTATTTTTGTTACATTTGATTTCGAGATGTTAGTCATGAATTCTTTGCCTAAGTCAATGTCCACAAAGTTTTTTCTAGGTTTTTTGCTTAATTTTAATTAAGTTTTTGTCATTATTATTGAGTTGCAATTATTCATATAGCCTAAGTCCCTTGTAAGATGTATAATTTGCAAAAATGTTTCCCATTACATATATTTTTTTCTTTTCACTTTCTAAATAGAGTCGTTTGGAGTATGAAAAGTTTTAATTTTGATAATTCCAATTTACCTATTTTCTTACATTTAATTTTGATAACACTTCTTTAAACTTACTTAATGCAAAAAAAAAATCACAAAATTTACTCCAAGGCTTTTTCTCAGATTCTTGTATTTTTAGCTTTCACTTTTAGGTTGTTGATCCATCTTGAGTTCATTTTTTTAGGGGATGAAATATAGAGGTCCAACTTCATTAGTTTGCATGTGAATTTCTAGTTGTAACAACACCATTTGGTGCAAAGGCCACTATTTTCCCCATAGGAAAATTTTTAGTTAAACTGAACACGGCCTGGCCTCTGCCTACAGAGAATGCAGTGCTGTGACAGATGCCGGTGGCTCCTGAGAAAATGGCAAAGCAGCACTGTGAGGGATGAACCCCGAAGAGCACAGGAGCCAGCCGGGCATGTCTTCCTCTAGGTTTCCCCACTGAGCCCTGATACTGAACATGGAGTTACTACAATGTTTCCTTCTTCCTATAAGATATAATTAAACATGACACCTGATAATACCTGAATTTGTAGAGGACACTACTAGTCTTTCCACTCATGCAATTCACAACAGTTAATAGTCACCAAAAATAAAAGCACAGAAAATGACAGAGATTCCTCGGTTTAAAAAGAAGAAAAATTAAGTATTATTTAAAAAAAGAAAAGAAAAGAAAAGAAAAAGAAAGAAAGAAAAGCTAGGAAACTGAGGCAGGTCTCCCATGAAGTGCAATTTCCATTATTCTGACCAAAGTTACATTGGTCTATTAATTTTAATTATAAAACCACCATGTTGCCCTTTTCTATCCTTCTATCTTGTCTTCTAAATCTGGTTCCCTGGCTCCTCCGCAGGTGCTACAGAATCACCAGACTCTGCTAGTGAGAAAGGCCTGCACCTCCCACCCTCAGCCACCCGACAGGCATGTGACATAGGCTGTAGGGCGGCAAAGACAGAGAGTGATCTGAGCTTTTCAATCTCAGTGTCTCTCTTCAGTGTTGAGCTGAGCTGTGAACTTGACACTTCTAAGATGATAAAGAAAACACTGACATGAAATGACATTATCCATCAAAATTTTGCCATTTGTCTCTAAATTACAATAAATTAACGAGGTACTGGAGTCACATTTTCCCCCTGAATCTGACAATATGTTTATAGACACACACACGCAGATTCACAATGTCCTGTAATTATGCCTTTCCAGCAACAAAAGCCATCAGCACAGTAATTTTTATTCATTAAAGAATATGGAGGTTTATAAAATCCTGTAGAATTTTACATCTGAAATATTCTTTTGTTACATAAAGAAATGTAGTGGGGGGCGAGCGTTTGCTTTAATGTGGAACACCACTTTGCTGATGACCCGTGGAAGCGAGTCTCCCGTGCTGGCATCTGGCTACCTGGCAGCCTCTGAAGGCAGCTGGGAAAAGAAACTTCAGAGTTGCTTCTGGGTCTTCCACATAATTAGCCTGTTTATAGGCCATCTGGGTGGCTTTGATTTCACCAGCCCCATCTTTATCTTTCTGAAGATTTTCTGTGTGTCTTTTC
This sequence comes from Galagoides demidoff, assembly GCA_963574575.1. Taxonomy (NCBI): domain Eukaryota; kingdom Metazoa; phylum Chordata; class Mammalia; order Primates; family Galagidae; genus Galagoides; species Galagoides demidoff. The sequence goes on along the minus strand of CAUYQV010163558.1, from coordinate 30,966 downwards.
AGTTGGGACTAAAATCATTAATAAGTCCTTCCTTAGTCAGGGACACCAGCTTCTTTAATGTGTCTGGCAACTCTCTGCTCCCTCCCCCATCCATCTCATTACAAAGCACCCTATAGACCCAAGGAGGGTGGTGTTTATATTGGATTATGCTGTCATCAAATTAACAGGCCTCATTAGAAGTAAATTACAGATTTGGGGCTCCCTAATACAATAGATTCTTAGAAAACTTCATCCAAAGAATTACAAGGCATACTCAAAGAGAACTATTACAAAAAGAGCTGACTTTTAGCTGGGCCTGCTCAGATGGGTGGAGACGCTGACCTACCAGTTGCCATGCTAATCAAACAATGTGGGTATGAATTTTAACCCGATCTGAATATCCACAGGACTCACCAGCCCACCTGAACCAGTGAGGTCACATTAACATCATGAAATAAATTTCAGTGGTTAATTAACCCTCACCTGCAAACCTCCTTCTGTCAGCTCTTTTTTTAGAGCACATCTCTTCCCCGGTTTCCAACAACAAAAGGATTACCATGAATCTCCAAGGGATTGTGTGTGTTCTGCCATCTGCCTGTCTCCCAGTGAGCTGGTCCCGGGGACACCAGTGCTCTACCACTCTAAACCTGGGATCCTGCTGATCCGAGTTAACGCTCGTTATTAACGTCCTCTTATTCACACCCTGCCAGTCCCCAGAGTCACCAAGACTCTCAATCCTCTTAGTGCTACGTCACCTCTACTGTTGAGTGAAAAGAGGAGAAGCCACCCCCACGCCTTGGATTACCTTCTGTTAAGGGCAGTGAGGTGGTCCTAGTATTTATGGGGCCCAAGTAAGAATGCAAATGGAACCCCTTTCCCAGCTTCAATCTTTCTCTTCCCATTCTCCCTCTGTCCCTATCTATTAGTGGCCTCAGATGCACACTTAAGATATCTTGGCCCAAAAGTTATTGTCTATTTAAAAAAAAAACTCTTATTTTCCTCTGAAGAGTCCATCCCCCTGGCTGGTTGGGTCTGCCTGCCCCCAGGGCAAGCCTATGCAAGGACTGGACGTGCTGTGGGCTCTTAGGGACTGTGGGTTTGGGAAGGACAGGCCCGTGGGCTTTGCTTGCTGGAATATCTGAACAGATTAGGTCTAGAGAAGGGACCTGTCTAGACCTAATCACTTGCTTACTTTCTGTGTGTGTGTGAATATGACTCGTAGTATCTGCCGTCCTGTAGGCTGCATTGGCCTCCAAACATTTTTTTTTTTCCACATGCTCCCCTGTCTAGGCTCTTATAGGATAAAACAGGTGCTAGCTGTTCTGGCTGAAACAGGGCAAGAACGAAGGTCACAAATGACTTCATTTACTCATTCGTTCATGCGGCCCTGCCTTTAACAGACACCTACTGTAGTGATTTCAACATGAAGACAGACAAGATGCCATCCACGAGGACCTTACAGTTACTTCCCCAAACCCGAGGGTTTTGCCAGACACATTTTGAAAACCCCAGCTATAGGTGGGAAAGAACGGGGGCACTGACATTGCATCTGGTTCTAATTTCTGCCACTGCCACAGCCGCTTAGCAGCATAAACTGTAGTACTCACTTGACAGGGTTGTGGCACAAGTGATGACAACTCACCATGCAATTAGTACATAACAGGTTTCCTCAGATGTTTCTTCTCTTTCCTAACTAGTATTTGTACGTCTGGTTTTATGCCTAACTTGGTCTCCCTTAGGCCAGGAGAAGTATTCACAGTAGGAGTGACCAGCCAAGGGTAGTTTGAGTCTGGAACTGAAGTCACAACAGTGGTGGGCAAGATGGCGCCTGAAAAGCTGGGCTGCAGCAGGGCAGCCAACCTGGTCAGCCTCCCCCACACCTTCCGTGATTATCTAGTTCAGCTTTCACCATGACTGTGAGGGGGTTTGTCTCAAAAGACTTTGGGGGAGGTAGTCACACATAGACAATAGGCAGTGTGATATTGGTAGAATAAGGATTATTTTCCTGGCTTGGCGCTGGTGGCTCAAGTGGCTAAGGTGCCAGCCACATATACCTAAGGTGGCAGGTTCGAATCCAGCCCGGGCCCGTCAAACAACAATAATGGCTGCAACCAAAAAATAGCCAGGCCTTGTGGCGGGCACCTGTAGTCCCAGCTACTTGGGAGGCTGAGGCAAGAGACTAGCTTGAGCCCAGGAGTTGGAGGTTGCTGTGAGCCATGATGCCACGGCACTCTACCCAGGGTGACAGCTTGAGGCGCTGTCTCAAAAAAAAAAAAAAAAAAAAAAGATTATTTTCCTAATATAATGTTTTTTTTTTAATGATTCTCTTAGGTATTTTATTAAAGTGAAAACATAACCCTTCTATTGTTTAAACATTTTGCATTCTTAGAATGAAGAATAACTACTTTGATGTTACTTGATATCAGATAAAGTTAAAAATTTCTAGGTTTGTTCCTTTGTATTTCACGATAGAATTATGAGGACTGTAACTGAGGCAGAATAATCTTTGAGAGACTACTCTTGCTGTTCTCCAGATTGCTGGCCTTCTAACAATAATGTTTGGTGGATTTCATCCCGTCTCTGTATCTGGCTAACAGTGACAAGTGGCTGAACCCTCTTCATCCAGTAACAAAGCGAATGGAATCATCTTAGAGATGAGAGATGTACCACGAGCGACAGAATTGACACTTACGCCTAATAGGAAGCTGGTCATAATAATCTAGCTTATTCTTCACCTGTCCTACTACCATGCCTTTTATTATTATTAACTCAATAAATGATATCTCTGCTCTAAGAATTATCTTCATGCTTTTATGAATAGTAACTTATTGAATCCTTAGAATGCAGAGATAGGGAAACTGAAGCCTAGGAGGTAAGGTAATTTGTCCAAGGACTCACTCATGGCTAGTAGATGGCCGGGCTGGTATCGAACCCAGCCAGTCTGGCTCCTACATCCACACCCCTAAACCATGTACCATAATTGCCTTACTTTCACTGATTCTCCTCCTCCTGCTATTTCTCCTTCTTTCTCCTCTTTAGTTGTCCAATCCTACTTATCCTTAAAGTGGCCATCAAATCTTACCACATGCATACAAATTAGCTACAATGGGGTCATCAAAATGGTTTCCTTGGATCAGATGGCATTGAATTTGCTTTTGAATCAACACCTTAAAATCAAGATATTTCACATCACAACCTTGATTTCTAAATCCTTTAGAAAACGCAGACCTAACAGCCAGCAGCTTTAGAGCATGGGTTGGAAAACTATGGTCTCCACACCATGACCTCCAGTTTTTATAAATATAGTTTTACTGGAGAACAGTCATACCCATTCATTCATATTGCCTACAGCTACTTTTGTGGGTAACAGAGTTGCATGGCAGGGCTGCAACAGAGATAGGATGGCCTGGAAAGCCTAAAATGTTTAATATATGGCACATTCCAGGAAAAGTTTGCCTATGTCTGAGCTAAAATTAGAAGCAATTGCCCCGTCAGGCAGGGTGAGGGTCTCATGGTCCCCAGATCCTCCCCAGCACCCACACGGGGCCTCAGGCACACATCGGGTTTGATTCCTGCCTGGGCCCCTGCAGACGTGGAAGTTTCTTCTCTGTTTCCAAGTTTTTAGAACTTGTCGCCAAGTCAGCTCATGCCTTACTCTCTCTTTCTCATGTAACCAAGTCAGTCCCAAATTCTCCCCGTTGTCCGTCATAGTGGCCACATTTACCTGCCCTGGTTTTACGGCAGAAACATTTTCTTCCCTGTAGAGTTTGTCCGTTTTGTCTCTCTGGGGCAGGGACATTTCCTGGCATGCCCCTACGGCCTAGAACCAGTGACTAGAACAGGAAACACAGCAAATGTTTTTATGTGACTCGTTGTTGTCAACTTAATACACCCTAACTTCAGGAAAGAATAAAGAGTTCTAAATAGATGTTTGCTTCAAGAAGAAAAACTCAAGGGGAAGATACACATTCCCCACCTAACAACAAGAGGAGTCACGTGTAGTCTGCGTCCCCTAATCACCCAGCTGCCCCTGTGAGCAAGGATGGGATCCACCTGCCTACAAGGTGTCCTGAGCATTGCGGCCTCAGTCTCTCTGGCTCAGGGCTTGTCAGCTCACACTGAGACTAGCTCCATGTCCTGGAGCTACTAACTCAATTCACAAACACACTTATATACAACAGAATGTGCAGTAAGAACCAGTACCACGGAGGAGCCTGGACTCTTGAGCCTTCTGGCCAACACATTTTTTCCTCTAGGCAAGGGGAATAAGTGAAGGGAATTTGTTAGATGGTTGGAATGTTTGTAGACATCAGGCGGTCATTTCCCGCAGCCAAGGTCCACTTCACTCCATGGTACTTTAATGATTTCTCCTTTGATACTATTTCTAGGATTTTATCACTAAACAAATGCCTTTCAATGTATGTATTTTTTCTTTAAGATGTGACATTGCCGACATTCATGTCTCGCTTAGGCCTAGGAGCCTTGAATCTCTATAACATGAACATATACCTCTGCTATGATTAATATAGATTGATCTTTCAACCTAAATTTCATGTTATTTCCAACAGGAACAGAAATAAAGATGGAGAGTCACCCTGTGTTGTCCCAAATGCTAGCTTCATTACTGAAGGAAGCTGTATAGGGACAGAGAGAATAAACAGGCAAGGGTAGTACCTGTGGCTCAGTGGGTAGGGCGCCAACCCCATATACTGAGGATGGCGGGTTCAAACCCGGCCCCAGCCAAACTGCAACAAAAAAATAGCCAGGGATTGTGGTGGGCGCCTGTAGTCCCAGCTACTCGGGAGGCTGAGGCAAGAGAATCACCTAAGCCCAGGAGTTGGAGGTTGCTGTGAGCTGTGTGATGCCATGGCACTCTACCAAGGGTGATAAAGTGAGACTCAGTCTCTACAAAACAAACAAACAGGCAAATAAACACCAAACTTAAAGCCAGAAATAGAGAAGAATCCAAAGGCCTATGGCAACCAGAAATGGTAGTCCCACACAATTGGATTCTAATCTCACTGAGGAAATCATCCTCAGTTTGAATTCTGCTCATCCAAATACAGTAAAACCTCCAAAGCTGACACCTCCCTACACTGGCTACCTCCTCAAGCTGACTTAATTTTCATAGACTGGACATGCACCACATGTACATACCAGTACAGTAGGCCTAGTTCCTTATGTTGTTCACCTCCATATGTTGACAGTTTGTTCCTGTCCTTTGGGTGGTAAACTTATAGAGGTTCTACTGTAGTCTTTAAAATTTTTTTTTAATTATAATCTTGAAATTTTGAGCCCCAGCTTCATAAAAGTGAGAAGGGGCTGTTTACTCTAACACAAAAGAAATCCACCACAGTGTGTCCTGCTAATGACATTGGTTCAGTGGCCTCCCTTTTCTCCCAGAGCCCCCAGGGCTCTGTGCATAGGTCAGAGAAGCAGGCTTGCAGAGGTGGAGGGTGGAGAAAAATGTAACAGGTCACACTGGGTCAGCACACCTTAGTAGACCAAAGTGAATCAGTGAGTAGATACAGGTTCTTATCCACAAAGCTTGGGGCCGTATGAATTTTCTATTTCAGATTTTATTTTGCATTTTAGGAAAAAATCCATATACTTGTCTAGAACAACAGTATACAAATTCAGTCATTAGTATTTCTGAACCAACCTATAAAATATTCACACTGAAGACCAAGAAGACTTTATGATAGATTCATATCACAACAGTTCAGATTTTGCCCCTACATGAGTGCTGGTCATATTAGTTTTATTAACAAGTAATGTTAACCCTCTACAAAGCTTCTAGGTTTAGAGGTTTTAGATTTCAGACTTGTAGAAAAGAAGATCATGGACCTGCATAAAACTGTAAATTGGTTCTTTAGTGCTATCTCAGCCCAGTGGAACACTGCCATGCCCCAGGACTGTGGCCACATGCAGACAGGCTCACATGGAAACCTTTCCCACCAAGCTACAAGTCTTAGGCTGTTTCCTTCTACTTGTTAAATGGGATACAGTGTTCGTTAATGTTTGGGAATACTTCTCCTCACAGGGGCAATGTCACCTTTTCATTATCTCAAAAATGTACGCTCAGCTTTGTTCATTTTACAAAATTTACTGCTAAAGATTTTAGGGGGGCAATAATAATAATAATAATAATAGTAAAAGTTGGTCCTAGCACTGTGGGAGGCCAAGGTGGGCAGATTTGAGTTCACAAGTTCAAGACTAGCCTGAGCAAGAGCAAGACTCTCCCTGTCTCTAAAAAAATAACAGGGCATTGTGGCTGGTGTCTATGGTCCCAGCTACTCAGGAGGCTGAGGCAAGAAGATCACTTGAACCTAAGACTTTGAGGTTGCTGTGAGCTGTGATGCCATTGCACTCTATTCAGAGAAACAGAGTGAGACTCTGCCTTTTAAAAAAGAAAAAGTGGGAAACAATAGCAGTAACAATAGTACTTACAGTACTAATAATTATTAGTGTTTATTGAGCCATGTGTGCCATCCATTAATCTGTTGTGCCAACAGCTTTATTTATATAACTTTATTTAACTGAAAAATAAATCAATGACCTAGATACTAGTATTACTTCCATTTTACATACAAGGAGATGGAGTCAATGATAGGTAAATTTCCAAATCTACAAGCCTGAAAACTTAAAAATTTTCTGATTTTATTGGTGAGATGGTAATGTTACCATTGAGTTAGTCTGTGGGTCTTGGCTTATTGGTTTTTAATTGTTGAAAATAAAATTCTACATTGCTTCTTCCTCTTCATCCTGGCATGATTCATTCCCTACCAGCTTAAGGGCTCTTGGTTTTTCAACAAACATCATGGGTAACCAAACAGTCACCACTGGCTTTGTCTGAAACTAGGCTGGCTTCAGGTGTGACCTGGCACTGGTTGTGACAAAAGAGTGCCCCATCACTTCTCCAAATTCAGAATCAGAGATTGAGAAAAGACAGTGAGAGACTTTACCTGGTAATCCAGGGAATTCTATTGTAACTTACCTAAGCCCACCAAGGCAATACCACCAGGGGTCTCTATAGGTCTCCAAGTGGGGGCACCCCCCCCCATTCTGATAAAGCTGCAGTGACCACAGATGTAGACAAAAACATGCACTTTCATTGGAGTATCTGGAAAGCTTCTTAGGAAGAATAGGTTCAAACAAGTCCATACAGTGAAGATTAAAATAAATCCCTAATTCGTTGATGCCCAGATGTTGATGGACATCCATAAGCGTCATTAACATCTAAGAAGACATGACCTCACCAAAGAAACTAAATAAGATGCCAAGAACCTATCCCAGAGTGATGGAGATATGTAACCTTTCAGACAAAGAATTCAAAATAGCTGTCATGAAGAAGCTCAGAGAAATTTCACCAAGATATTTAAATAATTTTTAAAAATGAAGCAGAAATTCTAGAGAGTAAGAATTTAATCAGCAAACCAAGAAATGCATCAATGTCTCTCAATAGCAACACTGATCAAGCAGAAGAGATAACATAGGCTGTTTGAAAATACACGGTCGGAAGAGAAAAACGAAAAAAGGAATAAATTAGAATGAAGCATGACTACAAGATTCGGAAAATAGCCACAAAAGGGAAAAATCTAAAAGTTATTGGCCTTAAAGAGGAGGTAGACAGAGATTGGGGTATAAAATCTATTCAAAGAAATAATAAAAGAGATCTTTCCAAACCTAAAGAACGTTATCAATATTAAGGTACAAAAACACCAAGCAAATTGGTGTTTAATCCAAACAAGCCTACCTCAAGGCATTTCAAACTCCCAAAGGTCATAGAAAAGCTCCTAAGGGAATCAAGAAAAAAGGAAAAAATGTGTATAAAGAAAAAAATAACATAAGGGAGCACGAATATGTCTGACAACAGACTTCTCAGTGAAAATGTAACCAGCCAGGAGAGAGTGGCATGACATAACCAAAGTGCTGAAGAAAAAAACCTTAACCCTAGACTATTACATCGGCAAAAATACCCTTCAAACATGTAGGCGAACTGAAGATTTTCCTCAACAAACAAAAGCTAAGAATTTCATGAACACCAGACCTGTCCTATAAGAAATGCTAAAAGGAGTTCTTCAATCCTAAAGAACATTAATGAGAAATAAATCATTTAAAGGTATACCACTCACTGTAATAGCAAGGACATAAATACAGAATATGCTATTATAATTGCAGAGTTGAAGCCACTTATATCTTGGATAAGAGGGCTAAAACACACACCTACTAAAAAATAGCAATAACAACTTGTTGAGATAGTATAAAAAGATGTGGATGAAAATAACAAAAAGTTAAAAAAGTCGAGGAGGTGGAGTTAAAGAGTAGAATTTCTGTTAGATTTCTCTTTGCTTATTTGTTGATAAGCAGAGTTATTGCGTTTAAAATAATGGCTTGTAAAATGTTTTTTGCACCCTCAAATCAAAAAACTTACAACAAAGATGCCCAAAAAATGAAAAGTAAGAAATTAGAGCACACTAGTGGAAAAAATTCCTTTCAACAAAGAAAGATAGGAAGGAATAAAGAAAGCGAAGACCACAGAACAATGAGAAATTAAATAACAACAGGGCAGGGGTAAGTCCTTCCTCTCAATAATAACATTGGATGTGAATAGACTGAACTCTCCAATCAAGAGACAGAGTGGTTGAATGGATAAAAAACAAGAGCCAACTCTATGCTGTTTTCCAGAAACACACTTTACCTACAAAGACACACATAGACTGAAAATAAAGGGATGGAAAAGGGTATCCTAGGCAAAGAGGAACCAAAAAACAGCAGGGGTAGCTATACTTCCATCAGAGAAAACAGATTTCAAAACAAAAACTGTAAAAAGAAACGAAGGAGATCACACACATAAGGGTCAAGGGGTCGATTCAGCCAGAGGATGTAACAGTTGTAAATATACGAGCACCCAACACTGCAGCACCCCGATACATAAAGCAAATACTATCAGAATTAAACATAGAGATAGACCCCAATAAAACAATCACGGGGGACCTCAAACCTCCGCTTCCAGCACTGGACAGATTATCCAGAAGGAAAATCAACAATGGAACGCTGGACTTCATCTACGCTATAGACCAAATGGGCCTAAAATAAAAGTTACAGAATATTTCCTCCAACAGCTGCAGGATTCACGTTCTCCTCAGCTCAGTGATCATTCTCAAGGGTAGACCATATCTTAGAGCACAAAATGAGTCACACACACAAAAAAATTCAAGAATCTGAAATCATACATCTCTCCTTCCCTCCAAGAACCCTCTTCTTCAACCATGACGTTTGCAGAAATTATGGCAGAATAATGAATACAGGCCGCCTTTCTCTGGGGCCACCTGATTTCCTCTAGGGCTTTCTAACTGTGGGAAAACAAGCAAACAGAACAACAAACAAAAATCGATAGCTCTCTTTTTCAAGAGTTCTCTCAGAGAAATCTGACCCAGGCAAAGTTCTCAGGTGTCTCCACAAATTGTCTACCACCATTCCTACCAATTACTGGAAGAAATGAGAAGGCTTAAAGGAACTAGAACAGGAATCGTAAGGGTACTAAACCAGTCACCAGGAGTCAGCCAGCCAGGCTTAGTAAACGTAACAGGGCATGATCTGCATTGATCCGACTAAGAAATGACCCCGAGTTCAGTTTAAAACAAGTTAGCAATCAGTTCAGAGCTCACCAATAATTAGACAACTGCTTTGTGTTTCCCTGAAACATATTCTTGTCAAGAGAAGAGATTATAAAATGAGCATTTTCTCTCAAAAAATATGACCAGGTTGTACTCAAAAAATTTGTTTCTGCTCCAAAGCCATTGCCAAACGTGTTAGGTGGTTCATGCCTGTAATCCCAGATCTCTGCAAGGCCAATGTGGGTGGATGGCTTGAGCTCGAGAGTTCTAGACCAGCCTGAGCAAGAGCAAGACCCTGTCTCTACTAAAAACTGAAAAAAACTAGCCAGGCTTTTTGGCTGTTGCCTGTAGTCTCAGCGACTTGGGAGGCTGAGGCAAGAGGATCACTTGAGAATGATAGTTTGAGGTTTCTGTGAGCTATCACGATTCAATGGCACTCTACCCAGGGTGACAGCATGAGACTCTGTCTCACACAAAACAGATGTCTATCTCCATCCCAGAAAGAAGCAAAATTCACAGTGAAACTACTGCTTGCAAACCTCCCCCCCCACTTTCCTGATTGCCTTTTGTATTTACACATGAATGACTAGGTAACTAGTATTTATCTGCTGAAAGAACAGTTTCTTTATTCACAGCTTCTTGAGATTTCTTGCAATCACCATTTCTATTTGCCCTTAGTAGAAAAAGGTTTATACATAATAACGGAAGATGATAATATGAGACATCATAACTAAACATAGTAACCAACACTGATATATCCAATATCTGGGAGTTAATGTTTCACAGGAAATCGCTTAATAGTATCATGCAGATTAAAGCCCGGAGGATGAAATCATCCAATTTGATTATGCAGATAATGACATTGTTGTCCTGATTCTCATGACCAAGGAATAGGTAGGCAGCATCTATGTAAAGAACGAGTACCGTCTTGTTAATAACCACGATAATGCTAAGTGATTTGAGATCTGATCTGATTATTTCTAATGAAGAAGAAAAGATGGCCAGGCCAGGCAGATGACTGGGGCTCCACTTATATTTATAGATGAAGTGTCCTAGGAAAAAAAATAAATAACAGCTTTTATTTGCCAGATTCCTCCCTATACCTCTCCGTTTAAAATTCATCAGCCCTTTAGAGGCCTCAGAGTAATAATCCACTTGGTTTGGCCATTTTAGTCAAAACCCTGTTAACAGATCTTTCTCAGCCTTCTATCAAATCCTAATTTACTTGAATTGTCCATCCTAGTACCTATTCTAGGTTAAATAAGCCAAAAAATTGTGGCCAGATAAGTGAATAATATATCTGGGGGCGGGGGAAAATGGTGCTAATAAATACAAGACTCAATTACTATCTCTGGGTTTCACTGCTGACACACATTTTTCAAGTACCCAGAGAAGTAGTAGGCATCATACCAGGCACAGACAATGTAGAGATTTATCCAGCTGGGTGTTACTTGTTTGAAAGACCTGTATTCCATATACAAATTTCATTCCCAGTGCCCAGCACAGTTCCTGGCACATAGTAGGTGCTCAACAAATACAGTAGCACCTCTGTAAGTTGACCACCCAAGGAATTAGAACAAACTTATCGACACACAGAGGTGGTCCATGTAAGGAACTAGGCCCACTGTACTCACTGTACTGGTGCATTCACGTGGTTCATATCCAGTCTAGGAAAATTAGGTCAACTTAAGGAGATGGTCGATGTAGGGAGGTGGTCAACTAGGATGTTCTACTGTATACATTGTGTGCCAACTATGTCAGCTTCAGAGACTTCAGGGACACAAAGCTGAAAGACACACTAGAACTCAACAAGAGAAGTTTTATCTAACCTCTCTGGTTCTGGGAGAGTGTAAAGAGTCCCACAGGGAAACAGAACTGAGGTAAGTTTGTTCAGATAAATATATATATATATATATATATATATATGTATAGATAATTCTGATAATATGCATCATTCATAAAATATATCTCATTTTTGTTTAATTATAGAAGTCATGTTCATTATGGAAAGTTAAGGAGAAAAAAATTTTATTTTATTTTATTTTATTTTATTTTATTTTATTTTATTTTATTTTTGAGACAGAGTCTCACTATGTTGCCCTTGGTATAGTGCCATGGCATCACAGCTTACAGCAACCTCAAACTCTTGGGCTTAAGCGATTCTTTTGCCTCAGCTCCCAAGTAGCTGGGACTACAGGTGCCTGCTATTTTTTTGTTATTGTAATTGTCATTGTTGTTTGGCAGGCCTAGGCTAGTTTCGAACCTGCCAGCCCCAATATTTGTTGCTGGCACCTTAGCCACAGAACTACAGGCATCAAGCTAAGAAAAAACATTTTTCACCATCAAATTTATCACTTTTTATAAACAAGAAAATTTCCCCCAAAGTGAAGAAGTAAGAAATAAACCCAGGGCCCACGCATTCCCAAGAGTAGTCATGATTCCAGGATACATTAATTAAGTTAATTTATTTTAATTGGCTCACCTTGAATATGCTGATTTTTAACTCAATAGCAACATAAGAAAGTAGCAACAAATATTTTTCAGTATCAATACATGTATATCTCTGGCATAGTTTGCAATGGCTTGACATTATGGCAGTGCTGCAATTTATTTAACTGTGAGACATTTACATTTTACCATTTTTTTTTTATGGTAAAATGTAAACATGGTAAAAGCACTATGTTGCCCACTTTAAAAATGTGAGTTAAATTTTAAACACAAATCATTGGAGTGCATTACATGAAGTACCCAAAAAGGACATTTAAAGTAAAGGAAGGAACAGCCGTAAAATGATAGTAAAATGATACGGATGTCAAGAACATATTTCCCATTCTGCGAACCACAGAAGGTCTTTCTTACTATAGAGCGGGATGTGGTGTATCAGAAGAGACCGGGGTGATGTTGCTAAGGTTCACGTGAGGCCCCTCTAAGCCACGCTAAGAACTTTGGATTTCTCTCAGACAGTAAAGGCAGGAAATCTCAAAGGTTTTAAGAGAAGGGACGGAATTTGATTCGTGTTTTAGGAGGACCACCATGACATCTGGGTGGAGAGTGGATGGCAGGCCCATTTGATTACAGTAACCCAGGGGAGAAACTACGGGTGGCTGAGCTAAGAGTGTGGAATAGAGCAGAAAGGGGACAGTTCTAGGAGAGACCTGTAGGGAATAGAAATGGGAAAGACAAAGAAATCTACATCCCCTCCAAGGAACAAGGAGAAAGTGGAGGGAACAGGTTTCTAAAGGAAGCTGAAATATCCGAAGGGTCCTTATCCCAGTCTGAAATTCATCTACGACCTGGCATGCATGCCTGGTATGGTATACTCAGCAGATTGCAGTGAACTCACTTTTGCACAAACCATATTAGCCGGCCTATAGAACAACTCTGCTGCTCACATTATTATGTTCCAGTGAATTTTTAAATTGAATTATTTTTGCCGATGTCAGTAGTGGTGACGTTGTTATCTCAAACATAATACATTCCCACTGACTGGATAGAAGATAATGGATTTAATAATTACCCTGATATCCTATTTGAACAAGTTCTATTTTTTTCAGGCTTCACTCAGAATAGGTTTTTATTTTGAAGAAGCCTGTGTTTACTTTCCAGATCCCCTCTTAAGATTGGACATAGGTAAACTTCTTTTATAAGGTTTATAATGTGCAAACATATATTTCTTTTTATGCTACTGGTCTATTTATTGGATTAACTAGAAGGATTTGATGTGAAAGCTTAGGATGATATTGAAAACACATCACTTCTATTGTAGCTAAGAAAATCAGCTTTAGAATTAGAGACCTTGTATTGGGCATTATGTGTAGACCTTTAGCTTTTTATCACAGCTGTTCTTTGTTGCCATGACAACAGAATTAACTATTTCATTAATATCACTGAAAAAAAGAGACATATTTATGCATGTCTGACTTCAAACATGGTCCTTGTTCGGATTTTCAAGATCCTTGCCGTGTCAGTGTGCTGGTTTTTAATCCCCAATATTTTGCTTAATGCTTCCGCAGGATTTTTAAGGCAACGCTTTATATTTTTAAAATTAAATTTCTATTGGCTGCATTGGTTTCGCCGCTTTTAAGTGTCCCCTGAGTGGTGAAATGAGCTTCAGACTCTGAAGCTGGTGAAAGCAATGGGAGAGGAAATTTAATAGAAAGGAAAACAGTTACCTGTTATAGGAAAAGTCAGTTGTTTGTTTTCTCCTTCTTGGGGGCTGCACTTGGTGAAATGGGTGTTGCCACAAATACTGAAGAGTCCTCCCTCATCAACATGGGAGATCCAGCTGTTTGCGCCGCTGCTGAAAGCAGGTAGTGTGCTGATTGCAATTGTGATGAAAAGGCAGGGAAAAAACGTCCTACGACAAGTAAAATCCATTATTTTGAAAATAATACCTCAAGAGAATAATTTTGCCCATTCTCAGAAAGCAACAATGGTTCCCAACATGTTTGCATCCAGCTTTTCTTTTGAAGGAAAAAAAATACATCTTACTATGGAGCTCTCTATAAATATTCATACATTTAAAGACCTACGTGAAAACTCCCTAATTAACATTAAAATGGCTTGAGGAAGCTGTTAACTTTGTTTTCTTCTCGTGCACTTTAGTTAAATAAAGATTATCTTAAATAAATAAAACTCTTTTCTTCGGAATTATTATTGTTAATTTCCCCCCTTTTCTGCACATCTGGCACGTCTAAGCCACTTTGCGAAGTACTTAAAACAAGCCATCTCATGGGACACGTGAGGCAGCCCCTGCAGGGAGAAGGTACCGCTGTCCCCATTTTACAGCTAAGGAAACGGAGACTCCGGAGAACTCATGCAAGATTTTACAACTACTAAGCAGGACTGGAACCTTTAATTTGTCTGACCTCGAAGCCTGTGCCAGCGTCCATTAGGGAGAAGTGCCATCCTAGGCTCTTTGTTTCTGCTGATATAAATATTGTAACAACACTTAAAATATTTACATTCCCTTCAAGGCATTTTGTCCTGGGAGGAGAAAAAAAAATCTGAGAGAAGATTAGTCATAATAATTAAACTCATAAAATAAGAAAGCAGATCGGAATCAGACATAAAATCTTTAATCTGAGGAAGGTTTGGTGAACGCAGCTAACTGCACGCACACACACACACACACGCACACACACACACGCACACACACACACGCACACACGTGCACACACACGCACGCACGCACACACACGCACGCACACACACGCACACACACACGCGCACACACACACGCACACACACGCACACACACACGCACGCACACACACACGCACACACACACGCACACGCACGCACACACACGCACACACACGCACACGCACGCACACACACACGCACACGCACGCACACACACACACGCGCGCGCACACACACACACACACACACACACACGCAGAGATCTGAATGCCAAGTGAAGGCTTTCTACCAGCCATTGGAATAAAGGAAAAGACTTTTCACAAAACACAGTGGGTTTTTGTTTTTCTTTTCTTTTTTAACTTTTTGAGTTTTTCTTTTTTTAAATAACGGCTTTACTGAGATATAACTCCAATACCATAAAACTCATCTATATATATATAGCTTAGTGGTTTTTAATGGTACAACTATTGCCACAATCAATTTCAAAGCACTTTTTAATCCCCCCCCCAAAACCCTACACCCACTAAACTCACTCTCCTTCTCTTCCCCATCCTCCTCCATCAACCCCATCCCTAGGAGGTCACTAACCTGCTTGATGTCTTATAGATTTGCCTATTCTGAACATTTCACAAAAATAAAACTATACATTTATAACCATTTGTGTCTGCCTTCTTCCACTTAGCATAATATTTTCGAAATCAATCCATATTATAATGTGTATCAGTATTTCTTATTACAGCAGAAAAATAATTCATGATATGGATAAATCACATTTTGTCCATTGACAGACATTTGAGTTGTTTTTATGGTTTTGGCTATTTATAGCTATTATGAATAATGCTTCTATGAACTTTTGTATACAAGTTTCCTGGGGGAGGAGGCAAATGTTTTCATGTTTCTTGAGGCTTTGTCTGCTTTTAATTCATTCTTATCTTGTAAAAATTTGGGGTTCATGTGTGCAATGATGACTAATGACTTCACGGAATTCTAAATTGTAATCCAGACTAAAGCTGTGAATTATGGGTTACAGAGTAAGGGATTCAGATAGCATTGCTCTGGATTCTTAGCCATGATTATAATTTTCATAAAGATATTCAACTAATTCTTGACTAAGGGACAATAATTATTCAGTTATTTAAAACCCTAAATCTAAAAAGTACAAGAAATCATTTGCATGAAATAAAATTTATTATTAAAATCTCAGATAGAATAATCTTATCTACTTAACATTTTTGAAGTACTACTTACATGGCACTAAATTCTCAGGAAAATAAGACCAAAAAAGTTCAAGAGTGCATGCACTCAGTGAATGTTTCACGTTCACTGCTAATTTTGTGAAGGATTCTCCAAGTTTCTTCTCTCACACTGGGGGCAAAGCCAAGATTTAGACTTCAACAGATGGAAGGGCATGGTTTTGACTTCTTTTAAATTTAGTTATATAATTCTGTTCATTAACAGGTCAGAATATCTTATGATTAGAAATAGACACATCATTTATTTGTTGAAAAGGAAACCTTCTAGGCTGTCCCTACTGGGAAGCTATTTCCTTGTATTGAAAGTGAGCACATCTTTGGTCTGAGTTGTATGAAGGAACCATAGGAATTATAATCCCTTTCTAAAATACAAGCCCAAAGGAAGGTTAAGAATAAATTCTTGGTATCTCTAAATGATGACTTGTGGGTTTGAAGCATAGCATTAACTTCCATTTCAGGATCCAACAGAAATTGCCTCAGCTAACAAAGTAAATGAGGTTTTTTAACCGTTGCTTCTCATCTCTGCACAAGAGGGCAGCCTTTCACCAAAACCAAGGGAACACTTGGGCCGAAGTCTTTGCTAATGTATAGAGAGACCCCTCCATTCATAGAACTTCCAAGGAGGATGCTCTCTTGACATAAACGATGAAGAAATTATGAGACAGTTAGTACTACCTGCTGGCCTTTCCAGAAAATTCCAGCACATCTACATTGCTATACAGATGTTTGCTGTTGTAGTGATATTTTGCCTTGAATATTACTTAAATGTATGAATTTCATAAGCTATGACTTAAAGGCAATTATTAACTTCTGGAATTAATGCTAGAGAGAAAATATTTTATGGGGGGAAAGAAAGCAAAAAACAGGAAAAATGCCCAAGCAATCAAATCACTCAAACCCTAAAAAGCAATATTTTTTCTACATTTCCACGGCCTATTTCCTTATTGGTTATCCATAATCAGATTTCAGGATTTTAGAATCAAATTGCCAAAATCAATTTGAAATGAATAATAAGTCATATTGGAAAATCATCAGTGTAAATTATAGAATGAAGTCAAAAGGATTTGCCAAGAAATTAAGAGTGGCCAAAGAGAGTTGCCCCGTCTGTATGCACTTTCAACATCCTACCTACGCTCAACAGGAAATATATAATGTAAATGTACTATGATGGAACTCAAATATTATCTTAAAAGTTGTTGAAATTAAGCCTCTTACCAAAAAGTACATGTAACTATCTTTATGTGTAAAGTTTTCAAATAGTATTTTCATAAAATTTATAACAGCAGCCCTTTCTTTCTCTTAGAGTTTATGGAACGCTCGACTAAATATTTCACAGGAAATTACTGTCTCCAGGAATATAAAGGGTTTTATATGAGGGGTGCTGATCAGCCGTTCTCCATGGATACAGAGGTACAAACAAGCAGAAATTGGTTTAATAAAGCAGGAGAGATTTCCATTGGACACAAGGCAGAACTTCTTGACTATCGTGATAAAGAAAACTGGAGAACCTCTTTCAATAATTTTTCCAAGATAACTATAAAAAAAAATCCAGTGAGACAGATGAGATGCCTTGACTTGTATTACTCATATTTATAAACTTCAGACAGGGACGTAAGCACCAAACATAACATGATTTCAACAATTTTTATTTATTTCTCGACAAAGTAGTCATTGCATACTAATCAGCTAATAAGGTAAACAAGGAAGGTCAATTTGACCTCTGTGAGTTTTTGTTTTATCCAGAGACACAAGTCTGTTTTGTCACAGACTCTGTTAGGAATGGGGCAGCCCCCTGACTTTCATTTTCCATAGAGACATTTCCTGGCAGGGAAATTAAAAAGACAGCCAACATAGATACAGATGTTTTTCCATTCTACTTGTTCGACAAATTTGACTAAACTCGGAGCTCCTAACACGTGGGGACAGTAGGTGTCAAGCACTCTGACTGGCACATAATAGAATCAGTCTAGGCTTATTGAATCGTGTTCTCAGTCTGTGTCCACACTACCCTGAATGTGCCCAATCTCATCTGAATTGTGTTTCCATAAAATTGCATATTTTTTTTGTATCATTACGAGGATCAGACACTAGACCTTATTATCATTGTCATATCGTAGCAGGGCTGGAGACCCAGCAAAAGCTAAAGCAGTTTGTGTAACTGTTTTAAAGCCCTTTCATAATGTATATGAACCTGGACTACTTTTAACTTGCTTTTTAGCAAGCCATATTAACTGTATGCTTCCCGAGTCTTTACCGAGAGGAAAATTTCATCCAATAGCAAATATTTAACATTTGCTGTACCAGGTACTAGGGACTCAGCTATAAGGGAGGCACTGTCTCTGGCCTCCTGAAACTTGCACTCCAGAAAATGCAAGCAAATTAAGTTGGCAATTAAGCATCTAATTACTGGTATTGTAAGTTCCACAAAGGAGAAGTCCCGCAATTTATGAAAGAATCTAATGTGGGGGAGGGAGGAATCACTGGATCTACTACTGATGGGGGAGAAGTGGGTACTGGATAGTTTCCATTGGCATTGAGAATGGATTTTTATAAACGGAGCTCTAAGGGATGAATAGGAGACACTAGGCGGGGAGTTCACAGCAAGTATAAGGGGAAAATTGCATTTCAATCAGAAGAAAGAGTATACACAAATCCCATATCATGGAAAAGCATAGTGCCCTGGGGGGAGGGAAATGAGGCCAAGTCCGGAACATAGACAGGAAGAGGAAGTTTCTTAGCCTGATCAAAAGAGCAAAAAGTGCATTTAAGAAAAGAGAGAGAGCGATGGAAGTCCAAATCAAGACACTACCTGCTAGGGAGAGGCTTGCCTTCTGCTGCTCTCTCCCTGGCTCAATACCAAAACCATTTTTTGTCATTCTTTTGCAACTGATTTTTATAAGCCCCCCCCCCCAACCACGTGTCAGTTCCCATTCAGGAGAAAAGGTGAAGTACATGTGAGTGCAATTGTGTGTGCCCAGGAAGCGTCCCTTGGAGGACGTCACCAGGACGTGGAGAGCATTCTCTATCAGAGCAACGCTCTGGGAGACATAAATGGGGCATAATTCTTGGAGAGCCCGTTGTCGACTTGGGTCTTTATAACAAAATAAAAGCTCCATGCTAAACTATAAGGCATTACACTTCTATAAAATAAATTAAATAAATGGCTAGCAGGGGTGTTTTACACAATTTATTGGTGCCCTCTGCAGTCAATGCTACATCTCATTAGTGGCTCTGTCACTCATGAAAAATGTGGCACATATCAGCATCATTCATTAACTTAAAGCATGTGCTCACACACCAAATATATATAATTATAGGAACAAGCTATAAAGTGGATGCGTGCGTGCGTGTGCATGTGTGTGTGCGTGTGTGTGTGTGTGTGTGTGTTGCATGGACAGCAAAGAGCATTTGGAATCCCCTAAGCCTTTCTTCGTTTTTGTTTTTTCTCTTTTTAACCAAAATGGTGAATAAGATACTGTTCTCATCCTTTTAAAGTTGTTTCTCTCCACTGACTTTTTCTGCTTGCATTCATTGCAATAGTCTAGACTTTGCCAAATTTTTTTCCTTCTTGACATTTCATTTTTAATTAAAAATGACATTTTAATTAAAAGGAAACATATGTAGAATAAACAGAATAACTCACCAACAGCAGAGAGCCGGGGCTGTCCTGTCAGCACAGTTTTAACCTTCCTGGCTCACGAAATGCTGTGCTGGGCTCCTCCAATATTGCCAAGACACATTCTTGCTAGAAAGAAAGAAAAAGATGATCATCAAACCAAGATCCACCCACAGCCAGAGAACCACAGAAGTACAGAGCATGGAGAAGAGAGAGCCTATGCTCACTCCAAACTCTATTATTTGGGACTTTGGGGTCTGGGAAAATCAATCTTTCTTCTGTTTAGAATATTAAAACTATCGCTTTGGTGAAAGACCCCCATTTTACAACTTTTCATGTTTACAGATGGCCTGATTTGGCAATCTTAAATGTTGAGGGAATTGAAAATCTGGCCGGAGGTAAGAATAGCCAAAAGTAAAGTATTACAATTGAAACAAACTCCCCTCCTATGAACATCCACAACTTATGAAAGTTGCACCCTCCCAAAGCTGGGTCCCCTCCTGAATCAGAGGTGCTGATAGGGTCCAGGAGCTGCTTGGTGACAGTCCTCTTCCTGGCGTGAGCTGGCTCCTTGCACAAAAGCATGTTGTGGTGTCGAATGGAGGGCGGGAGGACTGAACAAAGTGGCAAAGGTGGAAACCAGCAGTGGAAAGTGAGTCTCCACACAAAAACACCAGTCCATGTGCTCAGAAACCACCTGCTGGTCAATGAGCATCAGTAAAATGGGATGACCCAGTCTTCACCCCCTTGACTGCACATATTCTGATCAGCATAAGGGCACTGGGACAGACCAGCATCAGTCATAAACAGTCACTGTAATTGGAACCCAGCACAAAGGAAGAAAAAAGGGAATATAATTTTATGGCATCTACTGTATATCAATAATTTGTCATTCTAGTTCAAACAGGAATTCTGTAAATCAGTGTTGTGGCTCTCCCAGAAGAGGCACGTGAAAGTCCTAACCTTGAATAAGAACCCGACCTTATTCATAACAGGGGCTGCTGCTGGCATGGTTAGTTAAGTTAAAATGAGGTCATAACTGGAGGAGGGTCGGCCTGTGGTCCAACATGATGGGTGTCATCATAAGAAAACAGCCCTGTGAAGACAGACACACACCTGGAGAATGCCAGGTGATGACACAGAGATTGGAGTGACGCCATTGCAAGCCACTGAATGCCAAAGGTCACCACGGATCCACCATGAACTAGGAAAACAAACCTAGAGGGTTCAGAAGGAGCATGGTTCTGCCAGCAACTTGACTTTGGACTTCTAGCTCCCAGAACAGGGAGACATTAAATTTCTGTTCTTTCAAACAACCCAGTCTGAAATACTTTATTGCAGCAGCCCTGGGAAGGCATAATTGTCTTGCCACAGTATAGAGGGAAAAGTGAGGCCTACAGAGATAAAATATTTTCTCAGAAATCCCATGGATATGGAGGAGCCAGAATCACTCTGAGTCAAGACTATGCCCTTGAGCATGTATTAAAATGCCTCCTGGCCTTCGGCCAGTTATCCAACTAGAAATTACACCATGGAGTGAGGAATGTACAACACCAACATCAACTAATATTAGCGAAACAGGTCATCATGCATTTTTAAACCAAAACTTACCTCAAATTAAGAATAATCTCAAAATCATCAAACTAGATTCTGTCAACGTGTATTTATTGAACTCCTAATGTCTACTCTGCAGTTATTACTCTAAAAATGGCTTTCAAAAATCATCCTACCACTCAGGGAAAATGCACATGCAAAATATGGGTAAATAAATGCCCTACGGTGTTTAGGGTAGTGCCTTAGAGTTCTCCCGACGTGACCTGAAGACCAAAGTGTTGTGCATGTGGAAAATCACAGGTGGGGTTAGAAGGAGCTCTGTTAGTCGTCCAAGCCAAGGGTTATCCAGTCAAATATGTCTTAAAAGGAATTTCCAGTAGCAATATCCATTTGTGAATGGATTCATCTGAGAAATTACCAGTGAGGTCTAATGGGATTAAGGCTTAAACACCAAGTAGGTGAAGCAAGGATGTAGTCACATAGCCACCCACTGCCCAGCTGTCCAGGGCAAGTATGTACATAATAAAAACCCTAACTTCCTCTTTCTACACAGAGATTGTGTGCCGAGGATGGAAACCACCTGCCCCCCCTAAATGTAAGTTATTACCTAGGTTACCGTGACTCTATTCTTCTACCATCGTAATTAATAAGACTTTCCCATTCCGGGAAATTCTAGTGCAGGCAAATGGCTTGATTCTTCATGAGAGAAACATCTGGAAACAACCAAAACTCTTCAGTGAAAAACATCAGCAGTTTGTAACCTACAATTCTTTGAATCCCTTCCCTCAAAAATGCCCATCTTGGTGTTTCAACCAATCCTAGACTATTGTATGCTGATCCTTAATCAGAGATATGTTAGTTCGAGTTGATGGGGATAATGCCGGGATGAAACGGCACTGTGTGAATGCTTTGGATGTTTTTCTGAGGGGAGGGAAGACACCACTGATGAAGAGAGGTCAAGGCGGCCAACAGCACTGGTAAAAACACGGCAAGGCTTCACTGAATTTTGAATTAAGAATCTTTGGCTGACTGTGAGAAGCATAGTGGACCAAGAAAACATTCACAGAGAAATAATTTAGAAAATCTCGACTGAAAATCTTGGCACGAGGCTGTTGCATCACGACAATATGCCAGCTCAGATGGCACTGTCTGCGAGGGTTTTTTTGGCCAGTAAACAAACAAGTTGTGTTGGAACACTTGCCCTACTCACCTGATCTGCCCTGAATGACTTTTCTCTTTACTTGAAGATAAAGGTAATACTGAAAGGAAGCCATTTTGATGACCTTCAGGACATCAAGGGTAACTTGAAAACAGCTTTGACGGCCATTCCAGAAAAGAGTTCCAAACTTGCTTTGAAGGGTGGACCAGGCACTGGCGTCAGTGCGCAGTTCCCAGGGGGAGGACGTTGAAAGTGACCATAGTGATATTCAGCACTGAGGTGTGGAGCACTTTTTCTAGAATGGATCAGACCTTATACTCTGTCTTTGTGTCAAAATGCTAACCCCAATGCCCAGCCTCTAATAATTACTCAAAAAGAGTTTGTCGAATGAGTAAATGATGGCATTAATACATTTGTGCTTTTTTTATGGCCCTTAGAATACAAATAGAAAAACTATTGAAAACAATTAAGTAATTGATTATCACTTACCTCGGGGAGAGTAGGAGAGATCAGTACCAATAAACCACATCACTGCCTTTTCTTCACATACCAGGCTAAGGACATAATGAATCTAAGAAGGACAACAGCATTCTCCTCCCAGAAAAACATTCCTTCTCATTTAGATTCTGCTCTTCATTGTGACTACATTCAGGAAATTGTCAGTGGAGGTAGTAGCCTCGTTTGAGAGCGCTTTTAGGCTGTATAAATGCTCCCACTTTCAAAGTGCCGAGAGCTATTTCTGCTAAGGTATAAGCAATAGTACAATACTTTTACTGTGAACAATTTTTAGAACTTATTGTACTAAAAAATAGCATTTTTTAATAGCACAGTGAGGTTTATACTTGCCTTATGCTTTCAATTTTAAGTATAAATGAAACAAATATTATACAAAAGAAAGTACTCGTAGGTGGTTTAGAATCTATTCAAGAGCACACTTTTCCTCTCTACCCTTAAGCATGTCACTTAACGTGTTTTCTATAAAACGGGATGATAATCTCTGTTTTATAGGATTCTTGGGAGTTAAATGAGATAACGTTTGTTAACCCTTATTTAATTTCATTGAATCTGCTTAACATTTCTTAGGCACTGTGTGAGAAGCTCTCCCCTATCTGAAATATGTCCTTAATAAGTCAAGTAAGGTCTAATACCACTGCTTTTATAAAGTTAAAAATAATTAAAACATTTATATTTCAAGGTAATCAAAAGTATTTAAACCATAATAAATATTATATTCTAGGCAATACAGCTGCACACGTTATAATTATATTGACTGCGTGTGTGAGCGTGCGCATGTGTGTGTGTATTTTAAAACTTTGTTTAGGTGGTGTAGTGGTCAAAGATTGACAACAATTTCTTTAAGACACATCAAAATGATATTAAAATCATATAAACATTGGCAAAGTTAGAAAACTCGTCTCCTGGCCTCCCTGAAGGTGTTCCCTGGTCCACATTTTTCTCTGATTCATTCCCTAGCGCCTTTTCCTTCCCTCTGAGGACGTAATCACAAACAAAGTATACCCTTTGGCTAATTGATACATTTGAGCTGGGGAGATTACCCCCAATCCATAAGGACCCTCACACAATGGTGGCATTTAATCAATGTAACTAACTTAAAAGCTGTATTATTGACCAATTTTCCATGCTACCCGTCATGTATAAGGTATGAAATATTATAAAGAGTAATCATATCTTCAATCTCTCTCCACTGACTCTCTCCTCTGACAATCATTTTTAAATCTAAACCATACTTACTTGGTAAAGCTTTCCTTCTACTTTTTTCTTCGCCTTAGAACGAATGAGTTCTTAGTCTCCTGGCCTTCCAAAACAAACTTCTAAGAAAAAAAAAAAAGTAGATGTCACTGGCTGTCTTTCAATTTGTATGCCCTGTTCTTCTTAACTAGATATAATCTGAAAACAACGGCCACATGCCTCTTACTTTAAAATAGCACTGATGTCCTAATTATCAAACATTTTCTCACTGATCACCCTATTTTATATCTGCAACATTTATACCACCTGTTTTTTAGGATATTCTTACTCTCAAGACTACAACCAACATTATGTGAGTTGTTGAACTGCTCGCATTAGTAAAGTTTTATTTCTTATTTCTTCTACTTTTTATACTTCTTTCTGTAGTTACTCTCAGAGGCTCAAATGTCGTAAGTCAGTATAACATATGAGACTGATGGTTCTTGACAATTAAGCCCAGGAAATGTTTTAATTTTATTATGAAACCAAGATGTGGTATTATTTTTTTTCCTGAGAAATGTATTCTGCATTTAGATGAGAGGTTATCATAGTGTACAGTGTGGTTTCAAGACCAGTGCTGGCCCAGGAGTGCCCTCTGACTGGTCTTCACACTCATCCTTATACTTCACAGGTTTATAAGACACCATCTGCTGCCATGATTTCATCATCTATTCATTATGGTCAATAAAATCCAAATATTACTTCAAGGGTACACCACGCATGCTGTTAATTCTAAAATTTATTCTATGCTGAGCAAAAGTGGGCAGATGAGGGAGTTCACTGGATTTTATGTACAGCAACTGATCTGAGAGGGATCAAGTGTCACCTTCACATAACCCCTGGATAGGAAAGGTTGAAAACTCAAGACTTTGTTGCCTGATCTCAAAAACTCAAGACTTTCTTACTTAATCATAAAGGAAAGCTTTCCTGTGGGCCAGCTGCATGTAATTTTATCCTTTTCTTTGAATCAAAGACAAAGCTAGCCAGGCGTGGTAGCTCACACCTAGCACTCTGGGAAGCTGAAGTGGGTGGATTGCTTGAGCTGCTTGAACTCAGAGGTTCAAGACCAGCCTGAGCAAGAGTGAGACCCCCATATTCACTAAAAACAGAAAACTAACCAGGCATTGTGGGGGGCACCTATAGTCCCAGTTACTTGGGAGGCTGAGGCAAGAGGATCATTGAGCCCAAGAATGTGAGGTTGCTGTGATGCAATGGCACTCTACCCAGGGCAACAGATGGAGACTCTGACTCAAAAAAAAACCCAAAAAACCATAGACCAACCTAGCTAGCTATCTAGACATCAGCCATTAGTAATAAAGAACAAAAAACAAAACTTCTTTCATCTAAAGCTACTGACATATTACCAAGGCAGAACTGTATTTTCAGTTTTACGACACACTCAAATAACTCCAAGTAACCAATGTTGTGTGCGCTATTATTTATTTCCCTGATTTCAGTGTAAGCCCTAGTTACTCTAGAAAGCAGCTTGACAATGCATAACTTCTCCATTAGGAATATTTTTATGAAGCCCATAGTTACGAGTTCATTTGGTATTCACTGTAATAGCACATATCATAATGAATTCATTTAGTATTCATGTTGATAATGCAAACACCATTTAGTAACTAGTTAATGAACTGAGTGGAGCTCTTTATCCTTCCTGGGTTTTATAAGAAATCCGCTCATTTATTTAAATCATCAACTTTTTAGCTTCATTTTGCACTTGCTGGCTTTTTGTTGTTGTTGTTGTTCTCCAAAGTCCAAGTGCAGAGCTGCAGCAAGGGACAGCTTTCTCTGGATAATGGAAGCGCAGTAGCACAGGGCCATACGGCAAGGAGACAGAGCAACTAAGTGTAATTATGTTCACATTTATTGCAGGTCAGTTTTGATTGTTTTATTCAGAATACTAAAAATCACCAAACTAATAATGCACTATTATGCACCTGGCTCCAAACTAAGTTAAAAGTGCTGTTTTGTCCTCATTTTACAGATTAAAAAACAAACTCAGTAACTGAAGTACAGAAAGGCCAAGTTCAAGTTCACATGGTAATTAAGAAAAATCTGGAGCTGTTATCTTCAAATAGTCCCAATGAAGTCCCCCACATGGCCTTCATTGCCAGCCTCTTAGCTTTCCTTTATAAAATAATAGTATATGTACACTTTTTGTAAATGACAAAAATCCTCCTGAAACAATTTGCAAAGTTAAAATGTCAAACAGCTTCGATAATCTACAGTGAACTACTGTACCAAGCATTAGCGAAAGCCAGCTGTGTTCCGTGGGTAATTTGCAGGCCAATAACTGATTACCTTTAGGTAGGGTGCAAATAAGTAATACAGGAAGAGTTTTGTTTGGAACCCATCTCCACAAAGTAAAATACGGCATACTCCCGAGTAAAACAAGCATTAAAAAAGAGAAAGGCAGAAAAAAAGGAAATGGAGTTTTCACCAGCAAAGCGGAGACCATGAGGTATTACATGGGGTTTCAATGATCACAGTAGGTTTGTTTTGTCAAAACCATCTAACGACATCTATGAGACATACAAAAGTCTAGAAGGGAAGGAAGAATAACAGACCCTAATTCCTTTTTTTTCTATGTGCACAAATCATTAATCTTACACGAGAGATCAACAAAGCCTAAGAAGGTATGTGACTAAAAAGACATGTGAATAAAATCTTACCTTTGAGCACCGGGAAGTTCCAGAAGCCAGAGGAAGGGATGAGAATTATTTATTAATGTAGACTATTCCCAAGCACCTTCTTTTCTACAATGTACCTAATGGAAAGAATATAAAATGCGATCAAGTAAAATATTATAAAATAAAATTCCAAATCCATAATTATTTTTTAATGTTTTTGGTTCTGTTTTTGTTTTGTGTTTTCTTTTCACTTTAAAGGCTTCTTTTTTTAGTAAAAAGCAATTTTGGGTTTACAGCAAAATTGAAAGGCAGGTACAGGGATTTCCCATATACCTCCCTGCCTCCCCCCCTCACATCCCCCCATTATCAACATCTCCCCCCAGAGGGGCATATTTGTTACAATGGATCACTCTGCACTGGCACGTCAATCACCCAAGGTCCATGGTTTACCTTACGGTTCACTCTTGGTGGTGGACATCCCATGAGTTTAGACAAGTACGTAATGATGTATGCCCTTCCAAATACTATCATACAGAGTATTTCCACTGCCTTAAATGTTCCCTCTGCTCTGCCTGACAGGCAAAACTGTCACAATAGTTTAGCCTTTTCTGAGTGTCCTAGGTTGGAATAACACAGCGGTGATCTTCTGGTTTGGCTTCTTTCATTTGGTGTTATGCATTCAGTTCACGCCCTGTCATTTCCTGGCTGGAAAGTTCACGTCTTTCTAGTGCTGAATGATACTCCATCATCTGGCTGAGCCACAGTTCATCTATTCTTGCACTTTCCAAGTTTCGGCAATTATGAATAAAGCTGCTATAAACATCAAGTGCAAGTTGCTGTGTGGACGTTGGTCTTCAACACCTTTGGATAAATAACAAGAAGCACTGTTGTTGGATTGTATGATATGATTAATTTTATAAAAAGCCACCAAACTGTCTTCCAAGGTGGCCGTACCATTCACATCCACACCAGCAGCGAGGGAGAGTTCCCATTGTTCCACATCTCTGCAGCGTCTGGTGTTGCTGGTGCTCTGGATTTGGGCTATTCTGATAGACATGGAGTGGTATCTCACTGCTGTTTACATTTGCATTTCCCTGCTGACATGTAAAGTGAAGCATCTTCTTAGATACCTATTTTCCATCTTTATATCTTTCTCACTGAGGTGTCTGTTAAGGTCTTTGTCCCCTTTTTAAATTGGGTTATTTTGCTATTGTTGAGTGTTAAAAGTTCTTGGTATATTGGTTAGCAATATTCTACCAGATGTTTTGAATGTAAATATTTTCTCCAAGTCTATAGCTTGTCTTCTGATTATCTTGACATTGTCTTTGATAGAACACAAGATTTTAATGGAGTTGTGCTTATTAATTTTTTTCATTGATTGTGTCTTTAATGCTGTATCTAAAAAGTCATCACCAATCCCAAAACCTTCTAGGTTTTCTCCTATGTGATCTTCTATGAATTTTATGGTTTTGAATTTTACATTTAGGTCTGTGATCCACAGAGAGTTAAATTCCATGAAAAGTCTGTGCCTAAATTCATTTTTTTTTATATGCAGATATCCATATGTTCCAGTACCATTTGTTGAAAAGACTGTCTTTGGTCCATTGTGTCACCTTTGGTCCTTTGTCAAAGAACAGTTAACTACATTTATGGGGGTCTATTTTTTGTCTCTGTTTCATCTAAGTATGGTGGCCACACTATCTTGATCATTGTTGCTTTACTGTAAATCTTGAAATGGGGCAGTATCAGCCTCCAACTTTGTTGTGGTGGCTATTCTGAATTTTCTTCCTTTTTATATACAACTCTAGAATTAGTTGGTTGAATCCACCAAATAACTTCTTGAAATTTTTATCTGTACCTTTATTTCACTAAAGGTACAGATTAAATTGGGAAGAACTGACATCTGAACAATATGGAATCCTCCTATCCATGAAAATGGAATATCTTTTCATTTATTTCATTTTTTTATTTTATTCATCAGAATTTTTTCATCTTTCCTCAAATAGAGGTTATCCATATTTTGTCAGATTAACATATAAGTGTTTAATTTGTTGGGTTCTAATGTAAATGGCTTTATGTTTTATATTTTCAAATTCCACTGTTCATTGCTGGTATATAGGAGAGCATTGTATATGAACCTCGCATCCTGAAATCTTGCCATACTCACTTACTATTTCCAGAGTTTTTAATTTGTTGATTCTTTCAGTCTTTCTATATATATGATCATATCACCTGTGAACAGTAACAGTTTATTTCTTCTTTCCCAAACTATATACATTTTCTTTTCTTGTCTTTTCAGATTAGCTTGGACTTTCAGTATAGCATTGAAAAGGTGACATAAAAGGAGACATCTTTGCTTTGTTCCTAATCTTAGTAAGAAACTTTTTACTTCTCATCATTATGTATGATGCTAGCTGTGAATTTTATTAGATTTTGTCAAACGCTTTTATGGCAACTATTGATATTGATTATGTGTTTTTTTCTAGTTTGCTAATGTGATTAATTATATTAATGGATTTTAAATGTTGATCCAGCCTTGCATACCTGTAATGAATCCCGTCTGAATGTGGAATATAATTAGTACTATACACTATTGAATTCAGTTTTCTAATATTTTGTTGAGGGTTTCTATGTCTATGTTCATAAGAGATATTGATCTGTAGTTTTCTTTTTATGAAACATCATTGTCTGGTTTGGGTTTTAGGGTGATTCTGGCATCATTAAGTGAATTTTTAAAATTTTTCAAGAGAAATGATGTGGAATTTGTTGTGATTTCGTTCTTAAACATTTGGTAGGATTCACCAGTGAACCCTTCTGGGCCTGGTGCTCTCTGTTTTGGAAGATTATTAATTATTGACTCAATTTCTTTACTAGCTGTAGGCATATTAAAATTGTCTCTTTGTGTGTGTGAGTTTTAACAAGTTGGGTTTGTCAAAGAATCAGTCCATTTCTACGTTGCCAAATTTATTATTCATAGTATTTCTTTATTATATTTTTAGTTTTTGGAATGATTGGAATGATGTCGGCATCTTTCATTTCTAATATTAGTAATTTTTGACTTCTCTTTTTTTTTCTTTGCTCATCTAAGAGCTTATTAATTCTGTTGGTTTTGTTGATTTCATTTCATTGATTTTTCTCTATTGATTCTGAGTTTCCAATTTAATTGATTTCTGTTCCAATTCTTTCTTCTGCTTACTTCGGATTTTATTTGCTTCCCCTTCCCCCCTAGTTTTTTTAGGTAAGACAATCAGATTATTGATTTTAGGTCTTTCTTCTTTTCTAATATGCATTCAAGGCTAACCATTTCCCTACAAGCACTTTATTGTATTCCACAAATTTTGACAAATTGTTTTCATTTAGTTCAAGATATTTTTTAATATCTCTTAAAATTTCTTCTTTGACCCAGAAGTGTTTTGCTTAATCTTCACATATTTGAATTTCCCAGTTATCTTTTTGCTATTAATTCTTGTTTAATTCTACTGTCAGAGAGCAGACATTGATTTTACTCTTTTAAATTTGCTGAGGTGTTTTTCATGCCCCAGAATATTGTCTACCTTGGTGAATTTCTCCCATGAGGTTGACAAGAGCTATATTCTGCTGTTGTTGGAAGAAGTAGTCTATAGAAGTTAAATTATATCCAAGTGATAGATCGTATTGTTGAGTTAAACTTAGTATTTTCTTAGTGTCTGCCTGCTGGATCTATCCATTTCTGAGAAAGGAATTATGACGTCTTCAACTACAACAATGAGTTAATCTATTGCTCCTTGCACTTTCTTCTCAATGTTTACCTCATGTTGTTTTATGCTCTGTTGTTAGGTGCATACATGTTAAGAGCTGTTATGTCTTCTTCAAGAATTCAATCTTGTATCATTATGTAATGCTCTTTTTGCTATGCAGTCTGTATTGTTTAAAACTTATATGGCTTTTCCTGCTTTCTTTTGATTACTCTCAGCATGCTGTATTTTTCTCCATCCATTTACTTTTAATCTATACGTATCTTTATTTGAAAGAATATTTCCTATAGACAACATATAGTTAGGTCTTATTTTTAAGCCACTCTGACAGTCCCTGACTTTTGGTGGACTTAGATAATTTCATTGAAAATACTGATTGAGGGGGCGGAGCCAAGATGGCGGACTGCAGCCAGCTTTTTGCAGAGGCTCCCGTTCAGAAGGAGGCTGAAAGGACAGAAGTTTAGCTAATTAGCTGATGGTTTGGAGCAGAGCCAAGAGAGAAGATTGAGGAGCACACTTCA
>CAUYQV010163556.1:0-13206 GCA_963574575.1 Galagoides demidoff | reverse complement strand
TCTCCTGCCTCCGCCTCCCAAGTAGCTGGGACCACAGGCGCCAGCCACAACGCCCGGCCATTTTTTGGTTGCAGCCATCATTGTTGTTTGGCGGGCCCAGGCTGGGGATTCGAACCCGCCACCTTAGGTGTACGTGGCTGGTGCCTTAGCCGATTGAGCCACAGGCGCCGAGCCCAATAAACCATTCTTTAAAACTCCCCAACAGAGGATGCTGATGCCCTTAAAGGCCATAGTTGATTTTTTTTTTTTTTTGAGACAGAGTCTCTATGTCACCCTTAGTATAGTGACATGGTGTCACAGCAACCTCAAACTCTTGGGCTTATGCAGTTCTCTTGTCTCCAGCCTCCCAAGTAGCTGGGACTACAGGTGCTAGCCACAATGCCCAGCTATGTTTTTGTTGCAGTTGTCGTTGTTTAGCAAGCCCAGGCCAGGTTCGAACTCGCCAGCTTCAGTGTATGTGGCCAGTGCCCTAACCACTGTACTATGGGTGCCAAGACAGAGGCTATAGTTTTAATCCCACCACCAGCTGGTTGAGGCTCATAAAAGCCTTATTTTGGAGAACTGAGTGAACATTCTTTTTTACTTGACTGGCTTGGGTAATTCCATCAAGTTGGAAATGCATTTCAACTACGTCTTTAAGACCATGGTGCTGCTTCCTCAGTGGGTAGGTGCACAGGTCTGTATGTAAGGACCCTTCCCTCGGGCCTGCTGGAGGGTGGGTGGCAGCTCCCTGGTGCTCAGATCCCACCCCAGACCTATACCTGCTGTTAGCAAAGTCACCTCAGTTGGGACTGAGGCCAGGCATATTCACTGTGTTCCTGGCAACAAGAGCAAGTCAGTACAAGAAGACCTTTAGTGATGGGAAGTGCATAAGCAGATGTGTGGACAATCTTAAGGTGACTGGCCTGACTGGGCAAAGGAAGCCAAAGGAAGCATCAGGCAGGCCTGGCCTAAGGTAAGCTGCTCTTGGGAGAGCAGAACTTTTTCTGGGCAGAAGCTTCTAGTCAATGCTCCAAAACCCAGATAACTGATACAACAGAAGCACACACACAACACACACACAAATATCTTTTTTCTAGAAAGGAGGCCATGCACCATGTAAGACCCAAGGGAAGGTAGGATCTAGTTCAGGATGTTCAATCCTCCTTTTTAAACCTCACACCATAGGCAGTATGAGGCAGCCGGGGGCTATCCCCTGGCTTCTAGACTCACTGGGTTTCTTTGGGAAAGTCATGCAACCTCTCTGGTGCAAAGACATGGAGAATCATCACTAGGCTTCCTGGCCTCCTGGAGCTAGAAACAGTAACACTTACTGTAATACTCCACACTTACTGAGCATTTACTAAGTGTCAGGTACTATGCTAGATACTTAGATTACCTCAGCTGACCCTCACCACATTCTGATGAAGCAAATTAGCTCATGACCTGTGAGAGGTGAGTCGAGATTTGTCGTCTGGCTCCAGAACCTGGACTGGTAAGTGCTGCCCTCTGTGGTCTTGAGAAGAAAGGGGCCTTACAACCCCTCTAAATCTTTTCTCTATTTTTACAAAAATTTTTTTCTTTGTATTATCAGGACCTGCAAGAAATTATTAATGCTTTTTAATTCTAGGTGTGAGTGGTTTTTCTAAAACATAAAATTGATCAATTGCTCCTGTACTTAGATTCCTTCAGTGGTTTCCCTTACCTTCTGAAGAAAATCCAAACGACAAAATGTATGGAATCTATCATGATCTTGCCTTTGCCTTTCTGACCTTTCATTTACTCCCCAAACCCTCCCAACATTCCAGCCCCAGTGAGCTATTTCCATTTCCTAAGCCTAATAATAATAGTAGCTACCTCTTTTTTTTTTTTTTTGAGATAGAGCCTCAAGCTGTCACCCTGGGTAGAGTGCTGTAGCATCACAGCTCACAGCAACCTCAACTTCCTGGGCTCAAGCTATTCTCCTGCCTCCACCTCCCAAGTAGCTGGGACAACGCCCAGCTATTTTTTGGTTACAGCCATCATTGTTGTTTGCCAGGGCCCAGGCTGGATTCGAACCTGCCAGCTCAGGTGTATAGGGCTGGTGCCTTAGCCACTTAAGCCATAGGCACCAAGCTGTAGCTACCTCTTTTTAAAGGTCCTGTTCAGTGCTTATAAACATATTATTTAATCTTTTTTAATCTTTTTTTTTTTTTGAGACAGAGTCTCACTTTGTCACCCTTGGTAGAGTGCCATGGAGTCACAGCTCATAGCAACCTTGAACTCTTGGGATCAAACAATTCTCAGCCTCCCAAGTAACTGGGACTACAGGCACTCGCCACAATACCCAGCTCTTTTTTTTTTTTTTTTTTTTTTGCAGTTTTTGGCCGGGGCTGGGTTTGAACCTGCCACCTCCAGCATATGGGGCCTGGCGCCCTGCTCCTTTGAGCCCCTGGCGCCACCCTTTAGCCCAGCTCTATTATAGAAACAAGGTCTAGCTCTGGCTCAGTCTAGTCTTGAACCTGTGAGCTCAGACAATCTGCCTGCCTTGGCCTCTCCAGTGCTGGGATTATAAGCATTAGCCGCCGCTCCCAGCCCACATTATTTAATCTTCACAAGTCCTCAGGGTAGACAGTGAAGTCTCCATTCAACAAATAAGGAAACTGAGGATCTGGGGAAGTCACACATTTTTCTGACTCCGATGCTAAAGCTCTTGAGTGAGTTGACCGACACACCTATATCTTTCTACTCTTGTCTCTGCCCTGGAATGCCTGTCTTCATTTCCCACCTAGAGAACTAGTTCTTCTAGCAGCTAGAAGGAAACCATTATTTCCTCCTCTCCTGCCAGGTTGAGTTAGTGGCTCTCTCTGTGGTTCCCACAACCCCTTACACTTTCCTTTTGGCACACATACCTCGCTCCCCACAACAAGGAGGCTGTGAACTTTTTGAAGTGTATAAATGTCCCCCCCCACCCCTCGCCGCCACTGCCAGTCCCTACCAAGGCTCCTGACAGACAATACTGTAGGTGGTGGGTGAATTTTGTTGACTGGATAGATGATGTACACATGGACAAAATCTGAAGCTTCAGGGACTTTGCCCAGATTTGCTCCTGTGGCACAGAGAAAGGTAGCAGATGGGCCCAGGATACCCAAAGGAGGATTCATCAGTCCTAGGACTTCTTCCCCACATATCCTCTGCTGTGGCTTCTGGTGCTCTGGTGCTTGCCTCTCACAGTGAAGGCACATCCCAAGGGCAGTTCTATGATACAACTCTAATTTATGGAGAGTTTTAATGGACACAGGGATATTAAAGTGCCAGGGCTAATTATTTAGAAAATGTTTCAACTGACTTGCTTTTCATCTTCTTTATGATGGGTAGCTTCAAAGCCCACGGTTGCCCTCTAGAAAGGAAAGACATCCTGCCCTAGTGTGATTACAGTTCTGAGCCATTTGTCCTTTATATCCCAGAGGCCTGCATCTCCCTTTATATAGCATCTCTTCACAGAAGAGTGTAGGGGAGAGTGGCTGCTGACACTGGGCAGAATAATGCAGAAGAACCCTCTCCTCTATTAGGGGGTGAAAACTAAGCCTCAGGGTAACTTCTCTGGGACACAAAATTGTGTGTGGCTGGTTCATTGAGGAAGGAGAAAATATGCTCTGATGTTCTTTGAATTCAAAGAGAAAAAAAATAATTTTTACTTTCAGACAAGTTATAGGATTGAAGAATGTGAAAAGATGAAGTCCTCAGGATATTCTCTAGTTCCTAAGATTTGATAACATTTTGTGCTTATTATCTGTGACTTGGTGAATTTCTTCTACGTGCCAGATGTGGACCTGAAAACTTTAAAAGGCTTCCCTTGTAGGAGCACAATGTTGTAGGTAGATAGTCCTCATCTACCTTCCCTACTCTGTTATATTTATGAGTTTTACTAGAGCTCAGTGTTGTTTTCATTGTTTTGTCCATAGTGTGGGAAGGAAATAATTTTAGTCCACTTAATCAGCTTCTAGGGGGAGGTGGCCTCACTACCTGTTATGAGACCAGAACTTTTTTTAAAAATTAAAACCTAAGGCTCAGTGCCTGTGGCTCAAGTGGCTAAGGTGCCGGCCACATACACTTGAGCTGGCAGGTTCGAATCCAGCCCAGGCATGCCAAACAACAATGACAGCTGCAACCAAAAACTAGCTAGGCATTGTGGCAGGCGCCTGTGGTCCCAGCTACTTGGGAGGCGGAGGCAGGAGACTCGCTTGAGCCCAAGAGTTGGAGGTGGCTGTGAGCTGTGATGACACAGCACTCTACCCAGGGTGACAGCTTGAGGCTCTGTCTCAAAAAAAAAAAAAAAATTAAAGCCTAAGATGCATGGATAGTATGATATTTATTTTACCCTCCATCTGATGGTTTTCTTTTCTCTCTTTCTTTTTTTTTGAGACAGTCTCACTTTGTCGCCCTCAGTAGAGTGCGAGTGTCACAGCTCACAGCAACCCCAAACGCTTGGGCTTAAGTGCTACAGGTGCCTGCCACAATGCCTGACTATTTTTTGGTTGTAGTTGTCATTGTTGCTTGGCAGGCCTGGGCTGGATTCAAAACCCCCAGCTCCAGTGTATGTGGCTGGTGCCCTAGCCACTGAGCTACAGGCATCAAGCCCATCTGATGGGTTAATGTCTTCTGTATTAAAAGTATTTCATGGCTTGGTGCCTGTAGCTCAGCAACTAGGGCGTCAGCCACATACGCCGGAACTGGGGGGTTCGAATCTAGCCCAGGCCTGCCAAATAGTGACAATTACAACCAACAAATAGCTGGGCCTTGTGGTGGACGCCTGTAGTCCTAGCTACTTGGGAGGTTGAGGCAAGAGAATCATTTAAGCCCAAGAGTTTGAGGTTGCTGCAAGCTGTGATGCCATAGCACTTTACCCAGGGCAACAGCTTGGGACTTTGTCTGAAAAAAAAAGCATTTCAGGTTCAGCGCCTGTGGCTCAAGTGGCTAAGGCGCCAGCCATATACACCTAAGGTGGTGGGTTCAAATCTAGCCTGGGCCCGCCAAACAATGATGGCTGCAACCAAAAAATAGCCGGGCATTGTGGCAGGCACCTGTGGTCCCAGCTACTTGGGAGGCAGAGGCAGGAGACTCGCTTGAGCCCAGGAGTTGGAGGTTGCTGTGAGCTGTGATGCCATAGCACCCTACCCAGGGTGACACATTGAGGCTCTGTCTCAAAAAAAAAAAAAAAGGCATTTCATGGGATATCTAAAAGTTAACTGGACTCGGGCAGCGCCTGTGGCTCAGTGAGTAGCATGCTGGCGCCATATACCAAGGGTGGCGGGTTCAAACCAGGCCCTGGCCAAACTGCAACCAAAAAATAGCTAGGCGCTGTGGCGGGTGCCTGTAGTTCCAGCTACTCAGGAGGCTGAGACAAGAGAATTGCTTAAGCCCTGGAGTTGGAGGTTGCTGTGAGCTGAGATACCACAACACTCTACCAAGGGCAATAAAGTGAGACTGTCTCTACAAAAAAAAAAAAAAAAAGTTAAGTGGACTCTAGTATGACATACATTGTTTTAAACAAAAGTTAGAATATATTTAAGCATAGAATGTTCACAAAATCAGGTTAGAAGGAGAAAACTAAGACCTTTAGTGACAGGAATTGCACGTACATTTGTAAAAACCATTTACTCAATCATAATCAGCAAAGCAGGTGTGTTTCAGAAGAGCGTTTGGTCATTGTTTGCTTAATTGTCAAGAACAATACAGACCCAGGAAGATCAGTGTGGCTGTGTGTGGAGGGAGGAAGGATGAAACTACAGCTTTCTGAACAAGTGTTTGCGTTCCTGAGTGTGTCCAGAGAAGGCAGGAAATGAGAGCTGGGTGGCTGGCTGGGGCCCCTGCCTTGACTCTCCTTTTTCTAGTGACAGCAAGAAGAGCTTGGAACAGCTTTGTGAAGCCAAAGACTTTGCCAGAGCAGAGGGAAAAGCAATCCAAGAGTTAAGTAGTGCAAGTGAAAGTGCACCTGTGATCAAGGACTGGCACAAATGGAATTCTTTAAAAAGACAGGTGGCAGGCAAGGGAGAGGGCAGAGTTTTAAGGTCCCAGGGAAAGCTGTGATGGGGAAGATGCTGTAGTTTATCATTTACTTATTTATTTACTTATTTTTTGAGAGTCTCACTATGTCACCCTCGGTAGAGTGCTGTGACGTCACACCTCACAGCAACCTCCAACTCTTGGGCTTAAGTGATTCTCTTGCCTCAGCCTCCTGAGTAGCTGGGACTGCAGGCTCCCGCCACAACACTGGCTATTTTTTGGTTGCAGTTGTCATTGTTGTTTAGCAGGCCTGGGCTGGGCTCGAACCCGCCAGCTTTGGTATATGTGGCTGGCGCCCTACTCACTGATCTACGGGCACCAGGCCTATTTTATTTTATTTAATTAATTGTTTTTGAGATAGAGTCTCACTTTGTTGCACTCAATAGAGTAAATAGCTATGGCATCATAGCTCACAGCAACGTCAAACTCCTGGGCTCAAGTGATTCTCTTGCCTCAGCCTCCTGAGTAGCTGAGACTACAGGTGCCTGCTAGAACACCTGGCTATTTTTAGAGATGGGGTCTTGGTCTTGCTCAGGCTGGTCTTAAACTCATTAGATCAGGCAGTCCAACTGCCTCGGCCTCCCAGAGTGCTAGGCTTACAGGCATGAGCCATTCTACCCTGCCAAGATGCTGTAGTTTTGCTCTCCTCCCTTCTCCCTAGGAAAAAAACAAAACCAAACCACTAGGAAGCCCTATTTAGTAGGAAGTGGTAAAAATGTAATCCAGGGAGTTGTAGATTTTCTCCATAGATAACTCTCATTATTATTACTATTACTATTTGAGCCAGAGTCTCACTGTCACCCTGGGAAGAGTGCCATAGCTTACAGCAACCTCAAACTCTTGGGCTCAAGTGATCCTCTTGCCTCAGCCTTCTGAGTAGCTGGGACTACAGGTGCCACCACTGCATGTGGCTAGTTTTTCTATTATTATTATTATTTTTTGTCACCCTCAGTAGAGTGCTGTAACATCACAGCTCACAGCAACCTCAAATTCCTGGGCTTAAGCGATTCTCTTACCTCAGCCTCCCAAGTAGCTAGGAATACAGGTGCCCACCACAACATCTGGCTATTTTTGTTGTTGTTGTAGTTGTCATTATTGTTTTAGCTGGCCCAGGCCAGGTTTGAACCCGCCAGCCTTGGTATATATGTAGCTGGCACCCTTACTCACTGAGCTACAGGTGCCGAGCCTAGTTTTTCCACTTTTAGTAGAGATGGGGTCTGGCTCTTGCTCAAGGTGGTCTCCAACTCCTGAGTTCAGACTATCCTTCCTCCTTAGCCTTCCAGAGTGCTAGGATTACAAGGCTGAGCCACTGTACCCTGTCAGATAATTCTCAGTAAAAGATGGGCAGCCCTCCACCTCCTTTATGCATTCAAAATGATCTTGCATGGAGGCAGAGGGACTGCCCTGATGGTCCCTAGATGGGTATGCAGTTTAGTGATGATGATCTAAGAATACTGGAGGCTCATTTTTTAAAAATGATGAACAGTTGAAAAGCAAAATATCTAATAGTAGGCTGGGCGTGGAGAGGGTGGATGGATGCCTTTTCCATTCTTTCCTCTTCCAGCTTCAGAACCCTGGGGGAATAAGCAAGAAGGATGCTGGGTGGGCTCCTGATTAGGTTATAACCCAGACTCTACAGGTCCCGATGAATTAAAAGAACATTAATGTTGTGGCCAGAGACACCACATTTTTCATTTAACCAAATTTATTGCAGCACTGACTCTCCTAATAGTCTAGGAAGGCAGGCTGGCTTCCCCCGATGTGCTTAGAAGAAGCTGGGGCACCAGACTGACACAGGCTTTGATTGGAATGGTGGGCAGCAGCATGTTAGGCCAGTTATCTCGGCTTGATTCTGTGCAAGAAGGCTGCAGCCCTGTCTCTGGCTGGAGTCCTGCAGACACACATGGGGAGTGTGGGGAGTAGGAAAGGGTAAACAAACTGAGTACAGCCAGCCCCTTTGATGAAGCAACAAGTTCTCCAACACACCTGGCTAAGGGTGGGGCTGGGCATCTTCCTTGAATGTGAAGGACAGCATGATGACTACCATCCATCTTACTCCTCAGAGATTCAAACTCGACTCCTCACTTCCTCCACTGCTGCCTGTTCTCACCACTCTACAGGTGAGCAGGGATGACCTCTGTGCCTCAGGACATCCACTGAGGTGACAGCCACTTGCCCCCTTGCTCTGAGGCAAGCTGACTGGGGATGGTCTCTGAGTTCTATCTGGTATTATCTGCAAAGTGATCTGAAAAGCCTTCTCCACAGCCTCTTGCCTCCCTCCAACCCTGAAATCCCACTTGCTCTTGCACACCCTCTGTTTGCCCTCATTCCATCTCTTACTTACTGAGCAAATACATACTGAAGACTGACCTCAGGCCACATACCATCTGATACCTGGGAGACAGGCAGGATGTTGTGGACTTGTTATGAAAGTAGACTCCAAAAAGTTAAAGTGGATATTCAAATTGTGCTGTAAGGAATTCCTGATGCTGTGCTGTGTTTCTCCTTCTCCTACTGCTATGGCAGCTCGGGATGGGTTAGGAGGGCTGCACTTTGCACTGGTAACCCTCTCTTTCTCCCCAGGCGCTTCCACAATTCCACTGTGTACTCTCTGTGGCTCCTTGGCCCAAGGTACCATTCAGGGACTGTTTCCCCATCTGCAAACTCCCCATAATACCTTATATTAAAGGGATGGCTCATGCATTAAGCAAACTAGTGCGAAGAACCTTGTCTTTGTAACTAGCAATTTCCTCCTTTCCTTTCCACTTCCTTCCAGCCCCTCCTTCCTTGTCACCTGGTAGATCTTCCTCTCCCCTCCCCCATTTTCACAGGCCCCAGGCACCTTTGTCTTTTCCCAAGGATCCTCCTCTTTCTCACCAATCCTTTAGGCTCAGTAGTTCCCACCATCTATAGGTAGGGGGTGGCTCACAGAGGCGGGAGGAGGGAGAAGAGGGGTTCAAGAATCCAAAAATGGCTATGGAGAACTCCTGAGCCCATTCATTTAGGCTTTGCTGCAGTGGGGTCATAAGTTGGAGGAGAGGAGCTGACTCAATAGAGACACCCCTCTCGAGTGGGGCGGATGGGGTCCCTTTCCCGTCTGACTTTCCTGCCTGGGGTGTAGCCGCCGTGACCTTGAACGGCAAGCGGGGGCACAGAGCTTCTGGGGTGGGGGCGCTGCGCAGAGGGTTCCCGGTCCCGCAGGGCAGGTCCGCCCCTGCACTTCCTTTGGGCCTCCTCCTTTGCCTGCATCCCCGCCCTCCCGCGCCGCCAGCTCGGTCTCCTCCCCTCACTGCAGCGCTCGCCGCGCTCGCCCATCGATCAGTCCCCCTCCCTCTGCCGCCTGGTCGCAGACTGCTAAGCTCAGCAAATCTTGCGGCAAAGGCACTTCGGAGCCGACTTGGGGCAGGCAGAGGCGGAGCGGGGACTCCGCGCCCCAGGGGAACCGACGCCCCCGCTAAGCCGTCGCCTGCACCGCATCCTTGCAGCCCGACGCTCTCTCACATCGAGTACCCGGGATCTCTCCGGCCTCCTTCGGGTCACTCACCGGTAAGTCCGCATCCCTGACCCCCGTGGGTGGCACCGACCTCCCGCTCCAAAGTTTCTCCTGCTACTGAGCCGAGTAGCTACCGGGTGGGACGAGGCTCTTGGGAGATGAGTGGTTTGGGGAAGTTTGAGGCCAAGGGGGCTGGGCCCCCGCACCGTCCTTTGGGGTAGTTTGAGGTTTTGTTTGGGGAGCCGGACCGGAGGGGCAAGGAGCCAGCTCCTCTGCGGGATTGGGGCGGGTAGAGGGCTGGGCTCCCCGCGGTCTCGGAGCGTCCAGCTGCAGAGGAGAGGGGCGGGCCGTGGTCCCCCGCGCCCGCGGCTCTGCACCTGCGTCCCTCTCTCGGGTCCCGAGGACGTGCCCCACCTTCCCGTCCCTGCTCTCATCTCGCCCACTCAGCGCCTGCTTGAGCCATCGCCAACGAAGCTTCTTTTGCCCCCGCCTCAAGGTGAGGGGATTCCTGGCCCCGTCGTCGTGGGAGGTGAGGGGAGGGTGTGCAAGCTCTAGGAGCCAGAGACCCTGGACCGGGGAGAGATTGGGAAAACACGCAGTAGGGAGTGTCTGGAAGTGAGGGTGAAGACCAGCGCGGGTGGGATGGAGGCGCCCCTCACATCTCCCCAAATCTCATGACTCAGCACTAGCTAGGACGCCCCATCCCTGCTTCAGCCCTCGTCCCTGGCTGGTTCTCAGCCTGCAAGCACAGACAGCCCCACTCCCCGTCCTGACATTTACCTTTCTTCATTGGGGTCTTTCCTCCCCAGCCTCTTTTCCCTCCTCCAGGGCACAGGGTTTTCATTTTTTAACTCAAAAGAGCAGCTTTATCCTTTTCCCATACCACTAGCCCAAGCCTCCCATCCTCCTTTCTCCTCCCTTTTTCATTCCTGCATTCCACAGGTGCCTCCAGGACACCCCCAGCCCACGGCCTGTGTGTGCGCCCTGGGCGGGTGTGTGTGTGTGTGTGTGTGTGTGTGTGTGTGGCCCTCCCTCTGCCGTATCCTCCCTCCTCTCTCTGTGGAGGTGGAGGGGTAGGTGCTCTTCCCTTGGCAGGAGAAGGGAGTGCAGGGATGGCCAGGAGAGGGCCACTGCAGCAGGGAGGGAAGGGCAGAGGCCCCCCGTGATGGGTGGGTAGGTCCAGGTGGCAATGGGGTAGGCATTCGGAGAAGGAAATCTTTAGGACTTTAGGATCTAGGGGCACCGGAGAAGTTGGGAAGGTGGACTGGAATCTGACCTGGAGAGCAGGAGCATGCCTTTCCCCCTCCCTGATTGCTGCTGCCCTGACAGATGTCTCCCATGGGGAATAAATTGTCCCCCCTGGAATCCATCCCCCTCCTTGTCAGAGGGGTGGCAATGAGAAGCAGAGCAGCCCTTCATCCTTCTGGCCATTTTTTCCCTCCTAGGTTCAAGCCCAGCTTTTGGGCTGCTACAAATATCTCTGTGACCAGCTGAGGTGCTGAAAAAAAAAATCATTTCCCAAGCCTGTAAGGCCAGGCCAGAGGGGTAGGTGAGGGAGGGGGCAGGGCGGTTTTGATGCAGTGGGACGTGCCTGGTGTCCTGGTCTTGTCAGCTGTGGCCTGGCAGGCACTGCAAGCTGTAGCTTGTGTCAGGGGTCCAGACCAGGCACACTGCAGCCTGGACTAGGAAGTCCAGCCCCAAATCTTCTCCTTTCCCTGGGCCTGGGGAATGGCCAGTGCCAGCTAAAGCCCCACTCCTGGGCTCCTCTCCCTCTGGGTGGCCTGCCAGAAAGGTCCCTGGCTTCATCCTCTAGGACCCATGTAAAGGCCTGGCTTTTGGGGGGAGATCCCTTGGGCTTGCCCCTCACCCTCTTCCCTCCTTACATTGCCCAAGGAAGAGTGAGGGGAACTTTAGAAAAGCTGAGGAGGGGAAGCAGTGGTAAGTGTTCCAATTAGAGCCTCATGTGGACCTGGCCCACTGCCCCCTGGAGAAACAGACCACACAGCTGTTGTGGCTCTGTTGTGAGTCAGCTTTGTTCAGTAGTGCAGGACCTTTTCCCAGGCAAATTGGTTTTTGGGGAGGGAGGGGGGTGAGTTTATGCAAACACATTTCTTTTTTCCGTTTTGGGGCCTGACATCCAAAGTCCAGGGGAAGAGAAAGGTGTTGTCCTTCCCCCACAGAGGAGCTTGCAACTGGCTTCATCTTACAACTGGAGTTGGTTTTATCCCTGGGTGTAGCATGTACCTTGCTGAAGAGCTGGTAGGGCCAGCCAGACCCTTTCTGGAACTGAGTCTGGGCTTTCCTGACCTGCTCTGCAGCTGTGCAGCTTTCTCCCCCAGGCAGCCTCCAAGCAGGTATGGGAGAGCTGTTGCTGCCACTGCAGAGACCTGGGGTGGGTGGGCTTTGAAGATGGCTGGAGGAGCCTTTGCTTTGCCTTTTCCGAGTCCTGGGGACCAGGCCTCCCCAGTATTTCCCTGCTTTTAGGCAAGCCTATGAGTGGCCCCTTCTCCTTCTGCGGGGACTTTGTCCTATCAGCCAGGTCTCCTTTCTTCCCACCAATCCTGTGCTGCCCCTTTCAGGGGAGAGTAGATAGAGGGACAGCGAGTGGGCTGGAAGCAGGGCTAAGGAAGAACGGTGAGGTTGGAGGGGGAGGAGTTGGGGTTCATCAAGCTGGAAGATGCCACGATGCCTCCTTATTCCCTTCTCTGGACAGAAGTGGCCTCATGTTTGATCAAAGGCTGCAGATGAGTAGAAATGCTGCTGCACTTGGCTTTGGGATTTGCTGCATGGATTTTACTAATCTAGACAGGTTCTTTTTTGTTGTTGTTATTGTTGTTGCAGTTTGGCCGGGGCCGGTTTTGAACCTGCCACCCTTGGTATAGGGGGCCGGCGCCCTACTCACTGAGCCACAGGCGCCACCCTCTAGGTAGGTTTTACCTGAAGCTACATTTGCTCTCTCTGAGCCAGACATCACAGAAGGTTCAGAGTGATAGGGATATTCTTTAAGAACTAGAATGGAAGGCCAGAGGGAACAACACGAGGTATTTACTCAGTGGTTAAAATAGGCAGCAGCAAAGCATAGAAGCTGGAAGCTAGACAGGGCTGCGTTCAAATCCCAAGGCCATTAACTACAAAGAGTGTGACTTTGCTCACACACTATTTTCTTAGTGATCACTTGCTATGTGCCACTGTTCTAGTCACTGTGAACATGGGAGTGTACACAATGGACAAACATCTCTGCTATTGTGAATTTTGCATTCTGGGTTTAGGCAAGTTACTTAGCCACACTGAGCATCAGTTTCCACATTCATTCAACTCCCACTTTTTGAGAATCTACTATGTGCCAGAGCTATGCTACGCAATGGAGATTCAGGTCCCTACAAAGCAGACCTGCTACCTCCTGTCCACTGGGTCTGAATTTAAAAAAAGATCAAAAACTAGACCTAGCGGCTCGGTGCCTGTGGCTCAAGTGGCTAAGGCACCAGCCACATACATTTAAGGTGGCGGGTTCGAATCCAGCCTGGGCCAGCCGAACAACAATGATGGCTGCAACCAAAAAATAGCTGGGCCTTGTGGCGGGTGCCTGTGGTCCCAGCTACTTGGCAGCAGACTCGCTTGAGCCCAGGAGTTGGAGGTTGCT
This sequence comes from Galagoides demidoff, assembly GCA_963574575.1. Classification (NCBI taxonomy): domain Eukaryota; kingdom Metazoa; phylum Chordata; class Mammalia; order Primates; family Galagidae; genus Galagoides; species Galagoides demidoff. The sequence continues at coordinate 49 of CAUYQV010163556.1, read as the reverse complement.
GTGAGCTGTGATGCCACAGCACTCTACCCAGAGGGACAGCTTGAGGCTC
>CAUYQV010163555.1:0-11178 GCA_963574575.1 Galagoides demidoff | reverse complement strand
TGGGACCACAGGTGCCCGCCACAACGCCTGGCCATTTTTTGGTTGCAGCCATCATTGTTGTTTGGCGGGCCCGGGCTGGGGATTCGAACCCGCCACCTTAGGTGTACATGGCTGGCGCCTTAGCCGATTGAGCCACAGGCGCCGAGCCAAGACTGCATTTTCTTATATTGGAAAGGTCTTAGTTTGTCATAATCAAATCCGTTTTTAAAATCTCAAATTCTATTTCATTTATGAAGTTTCTTTCTGAACCCTTTATTGAAGTAGCAGCTTTTTCTCTTCAAAACCTTATAACCAGTGCAGCACCTGTGGTTCAGTGAGTAGGGCTCTGGCCCCATATGCCAGAGGTAGTGGGTTCAAACCCAGCCCTGGCCAAAAACTGCAAAAAAAAAAAAAAACCCTTACAGACATTCATTTTTACTTCTCTTAAGATTTTGATATAGTGGAGAAACATCACTCAGCATTTAAATGATGAACATTAACTTAGACATATTGGGAATAACATATTGGGTTTCATGGTTTTTAAATTTGTGTTTGCGTTTTGTTGTTTTTGATATTAAGACTTTATAAATAAGGCAACAAGCTCATCTGCCATGCAAAAGAAGAGTATTCTGCCCAAGAAAAAACAGACAATGGAATTTGCTAAAAGTTAGTATAATCAACACGCACAAGCCATGTACACAGAAACTCATGGGAAATTTATGAAATTTCAAAAGATGGCTTTTATGATACACAATTTTACTTTAATCACTAACTTTGCAACTTAATTCTGGGTAAGAGTCTATTGATGTATGGTTATGTGTATTTTGTTTCATTACTTTAATGAGTGTTATAATCACAAAAGGAGACTGTGAATTTTATTCATCTTTGAATACCTTAGTGTTCCTAGATGAACACCTGTGCATATTTGGCACTTACATTTTTTCTTGCTTTGAAAAAAAGTTATAAGTCTGTCTAAACAACAAACTGCAAAGTGGACAACAACCACAGAGGTCAAATAATTTATTAATTATTATATATATATATAAAAGTACTAGTGGGTTGTACCTGAGCTTTTCACATTTTCCCTTGCTTCATTTCCTAAGTTGAAAATCCCATAAGGACAGGAATATCATTTATTTTGGTATCCCCTGAATTTAGTATGTCTTCCACCTAATCTTTCAAAGAATAATGTAATTCTATGATACATTTCCAGGAAAATCTCAACAATTCAGACAAGGAAAATAACAAATAAAATTTCCAAAATAATTGACTACTTAGCTTATATGTCTTTAAAATTGAGCCTAGTCCAGTGGTCTGGTACATGTGCAAACAATGAGCTCATTTCAATATGATTATTAGACTGAAAGATAAAATGAAACACTGTCCCATACAGGTGTGTACAAAAGCCAGAGAAAACTCCACAACACCATTTCTTTAAAGCGGCTTCAGAACCATGCACAAGGTGAAGAGCAGTGGCAAACCTAGAAGTAGAAACCCCAGTAAAAGACAGCTGATTGGACATCAAATGTAATAGCCACACCAGAAATAGCCCTTCTGGCTGTGGCACTCTCAAACCCAAAGGGAAACCAAGTCCATAAAAAAATTGACTTGCTTTTATTTTGCTCAATTTCCCCCTCTTTCTCTCTAACTCTCCTGTCAAGTACTCTAATTTTGGAAAGTCGCTATTTCAGATCAGCTCCACAGAGGGCTGCATTTTGTCACTTTGCAATCAGCAACTCAAGCTACTGTGTTACAGCCAAATTGGTCTGGGATATTGAAAAACAGCATTAAAGGTTGTGCTTATGGGAAAAAAAATTCTATTCCTTCATTTGGCTTTTTTTTATTTCCCTCTTCAACATGTTGATTATCTATTTCATTTCTATGGCTTGTTTTGCCTCTGAAAGTGATTTTCCTACCAGTTATCTGAGAAGTCAGATTTTGGGAGGTCCAGGTCCACAGGCTCCCGTACGAGCAATAAATTCTAACTCTTGGCCACTGCAGGAAATTTTAAACGTGAACAATAAGTTTTATTTAAATTTGATTCTCAGAATTCTGTCACATGTGTGGGCAGATTGAAGTTTTTTAACACTTGATTTGAACCTCCTATGTTATGCGATGTTCAGTCTGATCCAGGGGAAAATGTCAGGAAGATAAAAACTACACGAGGTGAACTACATTAGGTCTCAGAGTCAGGTCAGTGTCACATTTAAAGAAGCAACAGAGAGCTGAGAATACTCAAACGGCAATTTAATTTTTTCTTCATTTCTCAAACAACATCTAAGGGAAAGTCCATTTATAAAACAAAGTAAACCCTCTTAAATTGCACTTTCTAAGCTTTTGCTAACATAGATGCCTAAGAATGTCCCCAAAGTCTTTCTTCCCTCCCAAAATATTTCCATCACTCTAACCTGGGACACTTTGGGGATGGTATTTTCTACCTCTTCTACCATCCCTCCATCTCTTACCCTATTCATTATTGCTCCCCCAGCAGCAATTTCTACACTGCCCAGTACTCAGATCAACATCATAAAAAAGCAAAAGCAAATAGATGAAGGAGGTGAAAAAGGGAGAAATACTCGGGGATCAATTTCTCCCCCAAGGCATCCAAGCCCCAGTTAGTCACTTCTGTTAGAGCAGATTTACTTGTGCCTTGCAATCAACTGAAGAGCTTTCTTAAAAATAAAATATCGAAGGCCTGCCCTAGACCAATTATATATGTCTATGAGGTAGGGACCTGAAAAATTTTAAAAATCTTCCCAAGTAAGTCCTATTTATAAATACACAAGCAAGGTTGAAAAACATTGGTTCGGAGATTTGTTGCATTCCACAAAGGAGGACAATACACACACACACACACACACACACATATATTTATATATATATTTTTTTCTCCAAAGGATTTATTCTAGAAGAATGATGGTGATATTGGGAAGAGGAGATTTGGCTGTCCTTGTGGGCAGCTGTTGATAACAGAAGTTAAAGTGAATGGTAAGCTAGAAGCAGCTATCGTCTGAGTTCCCTGCACACTAAGCCACCATTAGATTCAGACTAATCCTCTGAGAGAATAATACAGAATACAGGCAGTGCTCTCTAAAGAAAACAGAAATGCGTCCCTCCTGATAGAGCAGTGCTGTTCCCAACTAATAATCAGGAACTTTTTATTGCTAATATAGTATTTTCATTCTTGAAATTGATGTAATATAGAGTTACAATAATCTTAAATGACTCCATGCACAAAGATAATAATTAAATGCAAATAAGTAATTAGAAACAGGAAGTGTGAAATGTGTATGGATAGATGACAGAGAATTGAAAATTATTGGAAAGATCATTTAGCAGGACCAGGTGAGAGGAGAAGGCCTGCTGGAGGGAAGCATAGGACATGGGAATGCTGCTCCAGTGCCGCAGCCCTCGTCAGGATCCACACTGCTCTTCATCACCCCAAACTCTCCTGCAGCCAGGCTTCTAAGGCAACTGAAGAAATTTAACTCTAAATACAAATGTCCAATGTTACTTTTCCATGGATATGTCATCTTTTTAGGAAAAAAGGATTTAAGACCTTTTACTAAAGCAGAAAAGCTTTATATAATAAGATCATTATATATTGTACATAAATTATACAAAATGATGGTCAGATAAGACACATACATGGTATTAAAGCTTCTGACGTGTCCCACCGTGTTAGGACAGACGTTCTAGAGCTTCTGATGTATCATGCTGCATTAGGACAGAGGTTCTCTCATTTGTTCTCCTTGTGAAATAAGCTCTGTATACAGAGGACATGATCTGAGATAAATCAGGTAAAATTAGGGATTAAAAATTACTACCATGGAGCACATTTAGACTTGTATGCCTATTTGGACAATATGGAGGACAAAAGGTGCCCACGGCCTACGGGCTAAATCTAGCCTATAGTTGTTTCCTAAGACCCTGGATAACAATGGTTTTGAATTTTAAAGTGTGTAAAAAAACAAACAGAAAAAAAAGAATATTTGTCATATATGTGGCTTACAAATCTTAAAATATTAACTAGGAAAGCCTTTATAGAAAAAATTTGCTGATACCTAATTACTTTTTTTTTAAATAAAGGTTTTATTTGAATAGATTCAGCATTGCTATTATGGGTCAGAATTATATATGCCTAAGTTCTGTTTGAATTTCCTCTCTACTTTATGGTATATAGGATTATTAAAGGCCTGACACCTCTTTAGCTAAATCAGGTAAGACCCTGTGAAGTTCCAGGCCTGAGGCCAGGTCCCTTTAAGCAGAATAGCCAGGAGCAGGGCTGGATCTGGCAGCCTAACATTAAGACCATTACATGATCCAGTGGGTTCTGCCACCATAATAAACACACAGGTAAAGGCTGAACACATTTTCCACAGCTGTTACTACTCAATAAGAAAATACACTTCCCAGATGCCAAGCAAGACATTGTAAAGGTCACTTAAGCCACAAACTCACAAGTAGCACATATTTTTTCTCTTCTAGACTCAAACAGGATATATATCCCATCCTTGCTATCCCCAAAATCAATGTCAAAAGACAATCTATTACGTTTATTTTTCTTTTTCTCTCTTTTTAAAGCATTTTATACCATTCAACTGTGCTTTCATTTTTATTCTAATAATCAAGTCCAATTTAAGTGCAGTGAAATATAAAGTAAAAAATATTGAGCCCAGATAAATAACCTTCAGGGCTATTACTTCATTAAAAGCCTATGAATGCCTCTTTGTACATGTCTGGAACAATTTATTTCTTTCATACACATCCATGTTAGACAAGGGATGCTATCCTCATTTCAGCTCTTTTAAGCATGTCATGATGTTCTTACATAGTGAATAAAATTTATCACATTATTTCTAACTCCAAGGACCTCTAAAAAGCATCAAGAATCTTAAACAAAGAAGTAATATGAGTTTTCAACAAACACTGACACAACAATATGCTATTATTTATAAGACTTATCCCCTAAAGCAAGGAAGGGTGAGGTACATGTATGCAAATAACAATATGTCTTTAGATTGTTTTAGTGTTTGAAAAGTTTATTAGGATGTAAAATATTTAAAATAAAATAAATAATAATCTAAAAGCAATGTTTATGAATTACATTTTAACTCTGCAATGACAAAAAGCACAGAGACCCAGGACCATGTTATGAGCTGAACTGAGTGCCTCCAATATTCACATGTTAAAGCCATAAACCCCAGAGCCTCAGAATTTGATAGACAGAGATAAGTCTTTAAACTGATGAGTAAGTTAAAAGCAGGTCTTCAGAGGAGGCCCTACAATCTGACTGGTGTCCTTATAAGAAGAGGAAATTCCAGTGCACAAAGACACCAGGGCGTGCAAACAGAGGAAAGACCGCGTGAGGACACAGCTAGACACACGCCATGTGGAACCCGGGGAGAGAGGCGTCAGGAAAAACCGACCTTGCCAACAACTTGATCTTGAACTTCCAGCTTCCAGAACTGTGAGGAAATAAATTTCTGTTGTTTAAGACATGCATTCTGTATGGCATTTTCTTGGGACAGTTCTGGCAAACTATAGAAGGAATTTATTACAGTACTGCCATTAGTGCATTTTGTTGATGAGGTTATGCCCGAGTTTTACGCCTCTGGACTTACTCTGCACAGCTCATTACTTTTTCTTATGCCTTTCTTCCTTTCCTTGCTTCCTTTCTTGATTTTCTTTTAACAAATATTTACTGAATACTGACAGTGTGGCCAGCTTTGTGAATACCTAAGCACTAGATATTCAACAGAAAGTATGAACTGATTCCTATCTTTATGAAAATTAATCCGGTAGATTTTAACCACATATTATTTTGCCAAAAAATGAATAATGGAGACTCCTTCCTAACATTTCTCAAAACACACAAACACAAGTGTGTGCACACTTACCTCTCTGTCAGGAGTTGTGTAGAAACATGTTGCAAATTATTTCTACAAAAACAAACATAGTCTATGCTTTGCCCTAAGTAAAAGATACTTGTGTCAGGATCATCTGTAACCATAGCAATGATCTTAGATTGGTTTGAGACATATCCTTGAAAACCCAGTAAACTTTCATATCTTTTTTTTTTAAAGCTAAATATTGTGGTGCTGTAGTTGCAACTACTCAGAAGGTGGATGCAGGAGGATTGCTTCAATCCAAGAGTTTGAGGCTGCTGTGAATTAGGCTGATGCCAGGGTACTGTAGCCTGGGCAACAGAATAAGACTGTCTAAAAAGAAAGAAAGAAAGAAAAAAACCTTTTTTCCACCATTACTCTCTCTGTGTGGTCTACAGCCATTGTGGACTGTTTCCTGAAGAACTCCACACTCTCTTTAGATAAAGAGATAAAAGTTTTCCCTCTACCTATACCTCCCTTGCCTCCCCTAACCCCTCTGCCAGAGCTTAGCTTCAGATCTTCCTATGTCATATCAGCTACCACTTTCCCAGAGAAATCTCCTCTGTCCTTTCTAAAATGTGTAAAGCCTTCTGTTAGGAAGAGAGCCAGGGATCTCCCAGCCCTCTTCGGACAGGGGGCGCCTTGTCTTGGTTCTGCATCTAGCAATTGCCTTACCTGGGATGAAGGATAGGCTGGATGCATGTTGGTGTTGCCCCACCTTAATCCCATTCTGAGCAACTGTCACACCTGGGGGTGGGAGGAACTACGCAGGTCAGGCAGCCCAGGCACAATAGGATTTGGAAAGTCACCTAGAACAACCAAGGTTAATTATCGTATCATCAACTCTCCATCAAAGTGGTTCCATTGTGATATCTGAGCCACAAGGAGGGAGCAATCCAGACAGCATAAAACAGGAACCCAGACCATCACCAGAGCTTTTTGTGTGTGTGTGTGTGTCAAGCAATGGGGCCTGTTTGTCCTCTATGGCTAAGGTATCTTGCTCTATAAACCTATCTTTCTCTTCCTCAATAAACTTTGTTTCACGCTTGCCTTGCTTTGGTGGGTCTGGTCATTCTTCTGCTGAGAGCTCAAAAAGAATTGAGAATGCAGACAACTGCCTGAGCCCAGATACTTCGCAGAACTTCATAGCATCCTGGGCTTACCCTTGTAGCAACACTTGCCTCACCTGATTTTAAGTGCCTGGTTATTTCTCTTCTACACCCCTGGAGGGAATTCTTCAAAGGCAGGGAATGTCTGCCCTGTTCATCAGGATTTTCATCAGGGTTTTCCTATAATCAGAATGATGCCCAACATTCTGCTGGGGCTGGGCAGATGGTGGTTGAATGCAACATTGATGATCTGGAGAAGGAAAAATCAGAGCCCTGAGATTATGAACATGTTGCCTATTTACTTCTCCCTCCAGTTATAACTGTATTATTTTGAAGTCCTTTTTAAAAAAGATACATTGTACTTGCCTCAATTTGATTGGATGAGTACCTGGTTAGCAATAAAGTGAAGAATGAGCACCAGCTTACCGGAACACCACCTCCTGTATTCCTGAAAGCCCCTGGGGGCAGCGGAAGATTGTAAAGAGCCCTGCCTAATTATACAAGCAGGCAAAGGATCCCTAGTCACTGGAATCCAATTGAACATTTGCCGCTTTATTCCATCAGCGGGAGAAATTTACACACTCTACGTAAGTAAAACAATGACAGAAATCTTTTAACTATGGTTTGCCAGGAATGGAGTAGCTGTATCTCGGCTGTGTGAGCCAAAAGTGAAAGTAAATGAAACCTTGACAAAACTCGCTGACTTTCCAACCTGATATACTTATTTTGCAGATAAGGAAAAGTTATGACACATTACATCATCCATCAGACACACTGCTTAATTTGAGTCTCAATTCCAGTAATCATCACCAGAAAAGAGAAAAATGATGCTTTTGATCAAAGCAAGTCAAAAAAGGTTGTGTCCTCCTCCTCACAGCTTTTTGGAAAGCAATCTTATCCAAAGTAAAAATTGAAACCACTTCTCCCCTCCCTTACAGACCTGAAACCCAGGAATAGAGCACAGCACTAAATTCTATTAGTTTGGGGATAGTACAAAAGGAGAGGGATTTGCATTAGAACGAGTGCTAAGAGTTGAGCTTCAGGCAAGGAAAGATCATTATTTATAACAAGCTGATCTGCTTCTGTATGATTAAGGGGAGAACAGTGAATTAATGTTGTTATCTTAATATTGTTTAAATGGCCTCTAGGTGTGGTGCAGAGCCATGCCAGGCAGAATGGTTAACACAAAATAAATGTCAATCCAACAGAGAGTTCAGGGAAACATTTTTATCTGAAGTAGAATTTGCTTAATTAACGGCCTCAAAATGGTAAGATCTGACAAGCCACTGGTGTATGGGCTTATTTTATTTGGGGAAACAGGACAGAGCCCAATTTAATGGAATTTTCTTCAGAGAATGGTGAAATTGGTAAGCTTCTGGATAATTATCAATGATTTTAATGATTTCTCCTCTTCAAAATGTAGTTCATGCCCTAGGTTATCTGGGGAAATGGATGAGAAAGCATGAAACTATAATGGCAGCATTTTATTATCTGTGATTTTAATCGTCAGCTTGAATAGGAAGTTGGGTTTTTGAGGCACAAACAATAAATTTTCTAATACCCCCCAAACAAGGTTTCATTAAATGACTTCTTCAGAATTAGTCACCTGGGGTGCAGGCCGAGGGCAGTGGTGTATAATGCCATTGGATGAATAAGGATCAGAAGAATCTGATTAGTTGTTCGTAACAAGAAAACTTAGTACTAAGGTGGACTTGAAGTACGTTTATAAAGTGGGCTAAGTAGGAGCCCACATGTTACTGTAAGCTTAGTACTTGCCTCAAGATCATATCAGAAGGAGGACAAGTAGTTTGAGGGGAAGGAAAGAGAGGTTTGTTAAGTTGCCAGCAAATGTGGAGGATGGAGACCCTGTTTCTAAAATGTAATCCTCCTTCCTAAACATAAGCAGAATAGAGAGGTTTTAAAGGAAGGGCCTTTAGCTCTAGGCTATTGTCCTACACAGTTAACGTTCTAATGTCCCATCTTCACAGAAGACAAAGCCATGATCTCCATGACCTCCACCCAGCTGGGGGGCCCACCAGACCACTCCCCATCCAGGAAAGTTCAGCTAAGCCTTTTCCTACCACCTTCTATAGCACAAGGAACAAAGACACCCTCTGCCCTCTTCACCACTGATATGCAGGTCTTAGTTCCTAACAAGAGTAGGTAGGGGAAGTCTTAAAGAGACAGAAAAGAATTTTGCCTTTTTTTTTTTTTTAAGGCCATTCCGTCTATTAAACAGATTTCAAAGATCTTATTTCTACCTTTAGAGTAAGCTTCAGGTATAAGAATTTCTTAACAGTTATCTTGCTGGACACTTTTCTATCTTTCAAAAATTGAACTACATAGGATGAAGTTGTGGGCACAGGACAAGCTGAAGGCAGAGATGTGTGGAAAGTAAATAATTTATAATACTTGAAATTTAAACTTAGAATAATATTCCAAACCAATTGTCAAGAATTGGGAGATTGGTAAATTATACTAAACATGCCTGGACTGGTTTATAGAAATGCACCCGAAGGTCCCAGAGACAGGCTTCTCAGTAATAGGAGAAATGAGAGGGAAAGAATCTTCTATTTTTTGAAAGACGCTCCACATTGGTGAACAAATCAGCAGGTACTGTGGGTTCAACCTAGTGAACCTTTTTTGCTTTACTCAATTTTTCTAAGGCAAGAGTGGGAAGGTTATAAAGTACCTTCATATACTATAGTTCCGATTCTTTATATGGAAGACTGCTGCCTTTCTGTCCTCATTTTCCCCTTTGTGACAACTGCCTGCTACATTTCTTGGCTTTTTTGCATTTCCCCATCTGCTTCTTCTTTTCTCTCCAGTGGTACTTCGTGCATTAGGAGCACACCATGGCTCTTCTAAGGTCCTGCATTCATGGATAATAAAGCAGCCAACATTACTGGGACCTCTGGAAAATGACCAAGAAATGACCCAAAAGTTGTATAGCTGTTTATGAAAAAAATCCATACAAGAATCCTGTGTTAACTCCTAATGAGTCTGTATTTTCACAACGCCACATGCACTTTCACCATTTTATTGCTTGTTTATTAAATTTTTAATGATTAATCTAGATTTGAGATATGGATTTCTATAATTCTAGAGTCCAGCTCTGGTAGTTCTATAGCAAAGTATTAACACACCTATACTCTTACTGACAGCCTATCGATAAATCAATTTGGAGACTCTACATTGGAGTCAATTCTGCTTTCCTTTTGGGTTAACCTTCTTAAATATATCTCAGAACCAGTGGAAGCAAGAAATCTATAATTTTGTTGCTGTGTTTTGCCAAGTGTTTTTAAAGGAATAGACTCATTTCAAGGAAAGCATTATGTTTAAAAGAATCCCATAGTCAAATCTACCTGGGAAAAATGATAAATTTATTTTTTTCCCTTACTGTAAGGATTCTCAGAATTTTTAATGGGTTAAAGGACACTGTGAAACACAGAGAGGGAATAACATTGCTGCATAAAACAAATCTTCTTGATTTCTTGATGACAGGATCTTTTTCTTACATGGTATTTTGTCAGACTAATGCTTCACAGAACACACTTTGAGAAGTTCTACTTTATTGTGAGTTTTCTGATACAAACACACATAAGGGAAATAGAAAAGATAGTGTGTAAGGGCCAGACCAGCGCCATTTTGTCATTTACTGCATAAACTCTGTTAAACTGCAGGGCCACTCCCTGCTGCCCCCCCAACCCCTGCTGCACAGCCATTAAGCCGTTGATTGAGACACCTTAGGCAGACAGCTGCCATAATAGGCAATAAGTTTCAGTCCCTTGAACAGCTCCCATAATAGGCAAAAGGTTTCTACTGAAATTCAGGTATTCTCCTTCAACTAACCTAAGTAGGCTACACCACCTCTAGCTCCGGTTAAGAAATCCCCCAACCCTCACCTGTACCAATCCAAGTCCTCCCCGTACTAATGAAATCATCAACCACCAATGCAAACCCTCCTTTACCAATGAAATCACCAACCACCAATCAAGAATGTACTCATATCTGACCCTACCCTTCTTGCTTTCTGTACCCCATAAAAACTTCCTCCACCTCGGGTTCGGGACTTGACCTCGGCTTGCAGGCCAGGAGAGTCCAGACCCGGGTCTGAATAAATCTCACCTCTTGCTTTTTACATCAGAGTGTGTCTCAGATTTGTCAGTTGGGGCCACTTGGGGGAAATTTCGGGCACAACA
>CAUYQV010163554.1:0-11463 GCA_963574575.1 Galagoides demidoff | reverse complement strand
CTTTCTTAAATCGTCCACAGTAAAATGCAGAATATATGGTAAATGAGGATTCTCTTTTATTTATTTCCTTTTTTAAAATTATTTTTTATTAAATCATAACTTTGTACATTGATGCATTTATGTGGTTCAGGGTACTGCTTCAATATACAATGTGAAATGCTTACATTGAACTAAGTAACATATCCATCACAATTATACTCATTTCTTTTTGAAATGTACCATTGCATCATGCACATTAGGTGAGGTTCCCCCAAATACCCTCCCTCCCCCCATATTTCCCCTCCCCTCCCCCATCCAGTACTTTTAAAAATTAGTTAATATACTGTTTAGCTCTATAATTTCCGTTTGCTTCTTTTTTTTTTTTTTTTTTATAACTTTTGTTCCTTTGCTGAGATTTTCCACATTTTCAGTTGTTTCAGGAGAATGTGTAGTTGATTCTAAAACATTTTCCTTATGGCATTTTTTTTTGTTTCAGAAGAATTTAATTGATTGCTTTGAAACATTTGCTTTGAAATTCTTGTCAAATGATTCCAACATCTGATTCATCTCCATATTGGCCTTGGTTGATAGTCTGTTCTCATTCGTGATTTTCTTGGTGATTTTCTGTTGTATCATGGTCATTTTATCTGTTAAGTTAGGCTCTGGGCCTTATTTGACATTTTTTATTTTAGCAAGCAATCACCTTGTTGAGCTTAGCATGTAGGTCTTGCCCCACTTTTGTGGTTTATGGTTCCAGTGGCAGTGCCCACTGGTCCCTGCTGGTGCTGCCTTAGCAAGTGGAAGGGGTTTCCTCATGCTTTTTCCATTTGTCTCCACTTGGGAGAAGAATGTAATGGGGCCCATCTACTGATCTCTTCTTTCCTCCCCTGCCCTGGCATCTTTGGGCCAGAGAAAGTCTTGGCCTAAACTGAGCCACTTGCTGTGCTTGGGACCCTCAGGCAGAAAACAAAGGAATGTGAGGTCAAGTAGAAAAGCAGAGTGCTTCTGGTGGCCTTTGTTATTACCTTGGCTTCCAGTTGATCTGCCTTGCCTGATGGGATTGAAGGGAGGAATGGGACTATCTGTTTTGCTTTCTGTTGCTGGGTTGGTGGGTTGGTGGTGGGAAATGTCAGGTCTGGGTTGCTGCCTTGTGTTGGGAGTAGGGACATAAAATATCCTGTTGCCTGCCCCCTTGTTTTTGTAATCTTCAGGTCCGAAATAGGTTTGCTGCTTTCTTACCACCTTTCAGGGTTTTCCATCGGTTTTGCATGGTTTATAGTTGTGTTTTGTGAGGAGGGACAGAGAAAAACAGATCTAGGCCATATTGTCTGGTCTGAAAGTTCAAGTCCCTTAATTTTTATGAGCCTGCATCATCTTTGAAAATAATAGTATGTGAATATGTGCTTTGTGGACTTTTAAGCATTATATAAAATGTGTACTTCAGTCACAAACCACAATATCTGACACCCAGGAAGTTTTTTCGAGGTCAGTCATAATCTAGTTCAAGAGGGGGCTAGGGAGTAGATATATGCCATTTTACTCTGCATCTGTCACATAAATAGAATTTTGTTAATTTAAGTGAGTTTATGAATTCTGGGCATTTTCTATTAAACATATCAAAGATGCGTATAATAGATTATTTATATTTAAGATATCTTAACTATTCTAGCAATGCATAATAGTGCTGTATTTTAATATTCCTGAACGTTTTGTTTTGTTTTTTGAGACAGCCTCACTATGTTGCCCTGGAGAGTATTGTGGTGGCACAGTTCACAGCAACCTCAAACTCTTGGACTTAAGCCTCAGCCTCCCTAGTAGCCTGGACTATAGGTGTCTACCACAATGCCTGGCTAGATTTTGGTTGTAGTTGTCGTTGTTTGGCAGGCCTGGGCGGGGTTCGAATCCTCCAGCTCTGGTGTATGTGGCTGGTATCCTAGCCACTGAGCTATGGGTGCCAAGGCTTAAAATCTTATATTATGTAACCAGCTTAATTTAGTCTCAAGTCCTCCTGGGTAGAGTGCTGTGGCATCACAGCTCACAACAGCCTACAACTCCTGGGCTCAAGTGAGTCTCCTGCCTCCACCTCCCAAGTAGCTGGGGTTACAGGCGCCTGCCACAATGCCTGGCTATTTTTTGGTTGAAGCCATCATTGTTATTTGGCAGGCCTGGGCTGGATTCGAACCTGCCACCTTGGGTATATGTGGCTGGCACCTTAGCCACTTGAGCCACAGGCGCCGAGCCAGGATGTCCTGCTTTTGCATTCCCTAGTTTTCTAATTGAAAATACACGGGTTCCAAATAAGAAAATGTTCTTTCTACATTAGTAGGAAATAATATTTCTAGTTTTTTCAAAAATTCAAAATATTAAAAGGGTACAAATGTTTTTGTTATATGTTTTGAGGGGGTATAAATGTGACCCATTAGGTAGGTTTTACCTCTCTCCTTTTTCTTGCCCTTCCATGATTTCCAATGACATTTACTTTAGTGTACTTGTGTACCCATTGCTTAGTTCCAGTTTAGTAGAGAGTACATATGGTACTTGTTTTTTCCTTCTTCAGATACTCTGTTTAGGATACTAGTTTCTAATTCCTTCCAAAATTGCTGCAAAAGGCATTTCATTCTTTTTATGGCTGAGTAGTATTCCATAGTGTACATATACTACATTTTGTTAATCTGCTGAAGAATTGATGGGCATTTGGGTTCATTTTAAGTTTTTTAATTATGAATTGTACTGCCGTAAGGTAGTGTTTCTAAATGATGAGTTAACTAGATAAATTGACTTCCACCATTTAAAAAAATATCTCACCAACAAACATGGTTTGTGGATGGTTCAGTCTTAATACAGCTAATGAAATTAGGGAGAAATTGCTGGCTGCTTTGTAGCTACTTCTTATGGTAGTCTCTGATTAACTCTTATGGCATATCTCTACTTCTTAGTTAAATTAAAAACCATTTCCTTAGGTCAAGGGATTATACCATTTCTTTTGAAGTTAGGCACACCTCTACATTGTGTTAAATGCCTAGTGTAATTCTGTTCATATTCTAGACAGAGTTGATAAGAGTGACTGGCTGTGGTATGGAATACATGTGAAAATTATCAAAAGATGAGCTAGAAATAGAATATGGCTTTTTGTGACTCATTTACATTTTTTAAAATAAGCCTATTATAAATTAATATTTCATACTAAAAGTAATAATTCCAGTTCCCTCTTACCTTTGACTTGTAATAGTATTTTACCATTATGTTTTTGTTCACACAGAATTGGCACTTTAAAAACAGATTTAAATGGGCCAAGCAAGGTGGGTTATACCTGTAATCCTAGTACTCAGGGAGGCCGAGGCAGGTGGATTGCTTGAGCTCACCAGTTTGAGACCAGCCTGAGCAAAAAAAGCAAGACCCTATTTCTACTAAAAACAGAAAAAATGAGGCAAGAGGGTCACTTGAGCCCGAGTTGGAGGTTGCTGTGAGCTGTGATGTCACAACACTCTACCCAGTGCAACAACTTGAGACTCTGTCTCCAGAACAAAAAAGAAAAAAAACCAAATTTATAGGAAGTGTTAAATAAATATTTACTTATCTTTGAGACAGTCACACTCTGTCACCTAGGCTAGAGTGCCATGACCTTAAACTAGCTCATAGCCATGTCAAACTCTTAGGTTCAAGTGATTCTCCTGCCTTAGCTTCCCGAGTAGCTGAGACTATAGGTGCCTGCCACTATGCCTGCTACTTTTCCTATTTGTGGTAGAGATAGGGTCTCTCTTGCTCAAGTTAGTCTCAAACTCCTAAGCTCTATCTAGGTTCCCTCCTGCCTTGGCCTCCCAGAGTGCCAGAATTACAGGCGTGAGCCGCCCTGGCTAGCCCTAAACTTTGATTTTTTAAATTCATGTTTTTTAAAGTTAAAATTTTATTTTATTTTAAAAATTTGTAGAAATTTATGCATTACATGTGAAATTTTGTAACATGTACTTAATATGTAGTGATGAACTCAGGGTTTTTAGGGTATCCTATCGCCTGAGTACAATACATTTTCATTAACCATAGTCAATTTACTCTGCTGTCGACATGAATTTATTCTATCTATTTGTACTCTTTAATCCACTTCTCTTCATCCTGCTCACTCCCTCCTATAATCCTTTCTAGGTTTCCTTAGTTATTACATTATAATAATTTTTGTTACTAGAATCTGATGAAGATTTTCTGTTCATACACATATGTAACTATCATTGTAGATAGCCTTTTCATTTTAAATTTTATTTACATTGATGTTATACTTAGAATTTTTTCCTCTTCTAGAACATTACTAAGAACAATGTTAAATATATTTAAATTTGGGAAAGACCTTTCCAGTGGTGTTATGTTAGAATAAATATTAGGAACAAGATGATCTGGTGAAGTCTTTGCCTTGCTGCTTAGATGTTGTATAACTGTTGAGTACTTAACCTCTTGAACCTTGGTTTTGTCATCTATGGAACTGAAACAAATAATGACATATACATACATGCCCAAGTAGTTAGAGGGGGTCAAATGAAATGTAACTTGTGATGGCACTTTGTAAATTCTGAAGTACTTTATCAGAATATGCTTGTATTATCTCTGAGAAGATCCTTTGAAAATTTGGCTGGGTAATCTTGGCATCCTAGGAATAATGTATCATGGTTATTTACAAAATTAATGTTTATTCAGTAAAAATTCATGCAAAAATAAAAAAAGCTTTTCTTTGAGTTTGGTGGCTTACTAACCTTAAAAACTAATTTCTAGTAGTAAATTTGGGGAAAGATGACATAGTTGCTTGACAGTTTAGCATCCTCACTGTGATAGTGATAGTTTTGGGAATATTTCTCCAAGGATAGGTGATTTGAAATTAAAGCTTCTATCTTTTTAGAGGTTCATAGCCTAAGGAATTTATAAAAATTTTTACATACTGTTGTGTTTTCTCACATGGATGGGTAGTTTGTTTCTTGTTTGACAAATATTTACCAGTTAGTTGATATGAAAAGATCAAGGCCAGATGAAAATTTTCACTTAGTGGTTTTATTTTTACTTACTTTGCTCAACAAGCTCGCTCACTCGCTCGCTCTCTCTCTTTTTTTTTTTTCGAGACAGAGTGTCACTCTATTACTCAGGCTAGAGTGCCCTGGCATCAGCCTATCTCACAGCAGCCTCAAACTCTTGGGTTCAAGAGATCCTCCTGCCTCAGCCTTCCTATTAGCTGGGACTACAGGTGCCTGGCACAACACCTGGCTAGTTTTTTTTCTATTTTTGGTAGAGCTGACAGCAGTCTTTTAAGTATGACTACTACTCTGTGGGATTTTCTTTCTCAACTAAGTACAGTAACTACATTAATGGCAATGTTTTTAAGATTTGTACTTGGTTTTTGGCAAGAGTAGTAATGGAAAATGGTTTAAGACAGACCTGGAAAGGGTAATTTTGGGGGTAGTTGACTTAAATTTATTGGGCTGTCAATCTGGGATAGATCTGTTATGACAAGTATACCATGAGATCTTATTCAGATACTGTTTTTAGTTCAAATATGTAAAATATACCTCTTTAGAGGGAGTCTTGATAATTTTAATTTTTCAAAGCAATATTTTAAATTAAAAGAACAAGTAAGTCTGTTCTTTGCATTGTCACTGTATAGAAATACTAACCAAATATGTAGAAATCTCTTGACTATAACAAGGTTTTTTTTTGAGACAAGAGTCTCACTATGTTGCCCTCAGTAGAGAGCTGTGGTGTCACAGCTCACAGCAACCTCAAACTCTTGGGCTTAAGTGATTCTTTTTCCTCAGCCTCCCAAGTAGCTGGGACTATAGGTGGCTGCCACAATGCCTGGCTATTTTTTGTTGTTGTTGTTGTTGTCATTGTTGTTTAGCTGGCCTGGACTGGATTTGAACCCACCAGCCCCAGTGCATGTGGCCTGTGCCCTAACCACTGAGGAGCTATGGGCACCAAGCCTGGAGCAGAAAATTTCAGAAAATAAAAAATTATTCAGAAAGCCTCATTAAATCATACAAGTAAGAACTTATTTAAAAATATAACTTGACTAATGTGTGCAATGTGAGAAAGGATCCTAAAGAATTTTAAGCTTTTTTAGTTTCAGATTCTTATGCCATGTGTGCTATAATTTATCCTTTCATTGCTTTAGGCTTTTGGTTTTATTTAAAGGGCAGAGGTAGCCTTTTTATTTTATAGTGCTCATGGGATCATCATTTTAACCAGTTAAAATTCGTAAGCATTACACATTTCAGTGAAAGTAAAAATGGAGCTTTTAAAAAAACAACCTTATTTAACCAAGAATTATATTCTTTATCAGTGAATGGCTTTTCTAAAATAGTCATATTTGAGAGTAAAATTAAGGTTGGTATAAGGAGATAATAGTAAAACAGTTATGGTTTGATTAGATTCTTCTTTACATTGAATTTTTTTTTCTATTTTGTAGAGACAGAGTCTCATTTTATTGCCCTCAGTAGAGTGCCAGGGTGTCACAGCTCACAGCAACCTCCAACTCCTGGGCTTAGGCGATTCTCTTGCCTCAGCCTCTGAAGTAGCTGGGACTACAGGCACCCACTACAATGCCTGGCTATTTTGTTGTTGCAGTTTGGCTGGGGCTGGGTTCAAACCTGCCACCCTCAGTATATGGGGCTGGCACTCTACCCACTGAGCCACAGGCGCTACCCCTTACGTTGAATTTTTATTGTCTTAGACATTTAAGATCTTGGCAGAATTTTTGTGGATATTTCTTTTAACATCTTTTATCTGGATCTTGCTATATTAATTCATAAAATCTCATCTTCTGCATTCTTTTCTGGGCAAAGACAGCAGACAAAGGTTATTTGGTAGACCCAAAAGTATTATACCAACATAAAAGTATATTTTGAAAATAATAGTATCAATAGAAGTTGTGCAGGTTCCCAGAACCAAACATGAAGTCTGCGAAATATTTGAATCAAACAAAAGCAGCTCTTATCTGTTGCAACGTGCATGTAGTTTTTATAGTTTTTCTGATAGAGTACTTCTGGAATTAGTTATTAGTGTTATTTTCAAACAAAGACTGGAAATTGAATTAAACTGTTCTTTACATTGCATAGAACTACCGTGGTGCATTTTATGGTGTTTTGTAAAGTTTATTGTAGATCATCAGTAGGTTGGATCTTTTTATTAAGACCTTCGAGGATTTCCAAGGGAATTTCTAAAAGTAATGTTGCTAAAAACCCCACTAGGCTGGTTTTGAGATCATGTTCTGCTGGTTCATTAGGTTAATGTGACCTTAGTTAGTTTCATTGTGAAACTGTGATTCCATAATTAGAGGAATAGTGTTGTATCATGGTTAAGCTTCTGAGGCTTGTAGAATATTTAAATATTCTTTAAAATGATAAAATAAAACTGGGATTTATCCCAGGAAGTCAGGTGGCAGTCAGGTGTGGTGACTCATGCTTGTAATTCCTCCACTTTGGGAGGCCTAGGTGGGAGAATTACTGGAGACCAGGAGTTCAAGACCGGCCTGGGTATTATTACTTACCATGTTACATTATTATCACAAATTGGATGTGTGTTTAACATCCTTGCTATTGTGAACTCCTTTGGGTAGACCATTGTATTTTATGCATGTCTTAGGAATTTTAGATAATGTAGTATACATATGTCATATGACCAGAAATGTTGGCTTATTAAATCAGACCACCTGCTAGAAAGTATATTGGAATATTATCAATCTATCAAAACGGAATAATGGGCAGCTGGTAGCTAATGACTCTTTGCAAAGTATTTCATTTATTTTCTTTCTGTGCCATAAAATTAGTATTTATAGAAAACGGCCTCCATTATTTAAAAAAATAAAAGTTCCTATTATGTAAAATGAAAAGTGTGTATTTGTATTGTATATCTGTTCACATCTGTCATTGGCTGGTGAAAAACAAATCCTATCTTTTTTTTTTTTTTTTTTTGAGGCAGAGCCTCAAGCTGTCGCCCTGGGTAGGGTGCTGTGGCATCACAGCTCACAGCAACCCCTAACTCCTGTGCTCGAGCAAGTCTCCTGCCTCTGCCTCCCAAGTAGCTGGGACCACAGGCGCCCGCCACAATGCCTGGCTATTTTTTTTGTTGTTGTTGCAGCCGTCATTGTTGTTTGGCGGGCCTGGGCTGGATTCGAACCCGCTATCTTAGGTGTATGTGGCTGGTGCCTTAGCCACTTGAGCCACAGGCGCCGAGCCAACAAATCCTTTCTTGATCAATAACATAGATAAAATAATACTCCTCTATCTTAAAAGTACACATGATCCCTGACTTGCTATAATTGAACTTAACAATGATTTGATTTAGAATTTTTCAACTTAATGATGCAGAAGCTATGCAGGCATTCAGCTGTAGGCATAAACCCATGACTTACTGGGATATAACCCCATCATAAGTCGAGGAGCATCTGTGTATTTTTAGTCTTAATCTGTTTATATCTGCACAAGTGATTACAATCAAAGAGTATTTAGTCAGCAAAATCTTAAATCAAAAGAATTGCTAAGCAGGAATATTCACTGACTGCTGAAGTGGGAGATCAGGGCAAGGAAAGGGGAGGATCTTGGTTGACTATTGGGTGGATATCCAAGAAATTTTATACTTTTCCTTTGTAGTTGGCACAGTTTTAGTTTCCAGCTTAGATTATTTTCTTCCTATTTTTGGTTGAGAAGAGTGGGAGAGGAATAAGAGGAATAGAGACTTGGGGGAGACATGAAATTGTTAGATGCTGCAAAATGAATTAGGGTTCCAAAGTAAGATTATATTATAGGTGACTTAGAAGAAACTGTGGGTTTCCATGCTACAGGAATGATTGTGCTGGGAGTCCCAGCTACTCAGGAGGCTGAGGCAAGAGAATCGCCTAAGCTGGAGGTTGCTGTGAGCTGTGATGCGACAGCACTCTACCGAAGGCAAAAAATGAGACTCTATCTCTAAAAAAAAAAAAAAAAAAACCCCAAATACCTTTCTGTTTATTATAGGGTGCAGTGGCTTATACCTGTAATACCACCATTTAGGAGACCGAGGTGGGAGGATTGCTTGAGGCCAGGAGTTCAAGACCAACCTGTGTAACATAGTGAGACCCCTGTCACTACCAAAAAAAAAAAAAATTCCTAGGTGTAGTGGTGTCCCTGTTGTTCCATCTGTTCAGAGGCTGGGGCAAGAGGCTTGCTTGAGCCCAGGAGTTCAAAGTTGTGGTGATCTATGATCATACCACTGTACTCTAGCCTGGATGACAAAGCAACACCCTGTCTCTGAAAATGAAATGAAATAAATCCTGTTTATACATTTAGACTTTGAGGTTATTTTTTTGTTTGGCATGTTCTCATTTCCTTCTTGCATCACTATTTTTGTTTTAACATATCTAGTTATATTCTTTGATGTATGATAGCATTTATTTAGTGCTTTCAATAAAAAGTCATGCAAAAAGATAAGTATGCTTTTTGTGAAAATGTTTTCAGCAGGTTATTAACCTTTTGGTTGGGAACAATGCCTATAGACATTCAAACCAGATGTTCCTTTGGTGCAAAAGACCCCTTTAAGTGTTGAATACAAGATTTTTTTGGGTGCAAACTGCACTTTTTGTTTTCTGAGCCCTTTGCAGTCAACGGGTTGAAATTTCAAACACACCTTTCAGTCCAAAGGCCATCTTCAAGTAATTCACCAAAATGAAGACCACAAGGAGAAAGAGGAGAGGCACCTGATACATGTTCTCTACACCTTTTAGAAAACATAGAGTTGTTCCTTTGGCCACTTAACATGCAAATCTACAAGAAAGATGATACTGTAGACATCAAGGGAATGGGTACAGTTCAAAAAGGCATGCTCCACAATTGTCACCATGGCAAAATTGGAAGAGTCTACAGTGTTACCCAGCATGTTGGCATGGTTGTAAACAAACAAGGGCAAGATTCTTGCCAAGAGGATTAATTTTCCATATTGAGCAAATTAAGTACTCTAAGAGCCAAGATAGTTTCCTGTAACAGGTGAAGGAAAATGATGAGAAAAAGAAGGAAACCAAAGTGAAAGGTACTTGGGTTCAGCTGAAGTGCTAGCCTGCTCCATCCAGAGAAGCACACTTTGTGGGAACCAATGGAAAGGAGACTGAGCTGCTGGAATGATTCCCTATGAATTCAAGGCATAAAAAACAAAAGGGTGTAAAAAACAAAAGGCTACTGTAAAAAATTTTTCCTTAAAAACATTGTTTAGTCTATAGATGTTACCATCTGATGTGATAAGCTATGTAATAGTGTCTTGATTGTGGAGTACATATATCAAATTAACTTTAAAAGAGACAGTACAGTATTTGAATGTGTAATTTAAAGACATTTCCTTTATGTGGACTTTGTAGTGCTTTTTCTGATTAACTTATTCCTGCACCTGTTTTTACAATTCTAAAAGTTGAATGCAATAATGTATATAGAATATAAATAATCTAATAGAATAGTAAAGAACAGTGTAATTAAGATACAGTTTTTAAAAGAAAAACTTTAGGCGTGGTGGTGCCTGTACTCAGTGGTTAGCGTGCCGGCCACGTACACTGGGCCTAGTGGGTTTGAACCCGGCTTAGGCCTGCTAACAACAATGACAGCTACAACAACGACAAAAATAGCCTAGCCGGGCATTGTGGTGGCCACCTGTAGTCCCAGCTACTTGGGGGGCTGGGGCAAGAGAATCTTTTAAGCCCAAGAGTTTGAGGTTCCTGTGAGCTATGACCCCAGGGCTTTCTGCCTAGGGCAACGTAGTGACATAGTGACACTCTGTCTCAAAAAAAAAGAAAAAGAAAAACTTTAGGCTGGGTGCAGTGGCTCACGCCTATAAGCCTACACTCTGGGAGGCTGAGGCAGGTGGATTGAACTCATAGGTTTGAGACCAGCCTGAGCAAGAGTGAGATACCACCCACCCACCCAAATCACCCCCCCATTTCTTAAAAAAAAAAAAAAAGGCTGGGCATTGTGGCAGGTTCCTATAGTCCCAGCTACCAGGGAAGCTAAAGTAAGAAGATCACTTGAGCCCAAGAGTTTGAGGTTGCTGTGAACTATGATGCCATGGCACTCTACTGAGGGTGACAAAGTGAGACTCTGTTTCATAAATAAATAAAAGAAAAACTTTAGACAAAATAACTATTCATGAATAGAGTAGTGCTCAGGACCAGGAGAGGTTCAGAGAGCTGTATCCAGCAATGTAGGTAGATGGTATTTGTAGAGAACAAAAGGAAGTGACATACAAAAATGATTTGATTGACTACAGCTTGACATTTGCCTTACATGTACATGGTTTGATTAGTTGGCAGCCTGTGATTGATTGGCTGAGACTCAGCTGCTTCTTAGGAGCATGTAGTCTTTTTTTTTTTTTTTTTTTTGAGATGGAGCCTCAAGCTATCCTCCTGGGTAGAGTGCCATGGCATCACAGCTCATAGCAACCTCCAACTCCTGGGCTCAAGCGAGTCTCCTGCCTCCGCCTCCCAAGTAGCTGGGACCA
>CAUYQV010163548.1:0-14505 GCA_963574575.1 Galagoides demidoff | reverse complement strand
CCTGTGGTCCCAGCTACTTGGGAGGCAGAGGCAGGAGACTCGCTTGAGCCCAGGAGTTGGAGGTTGCTATGAGCTGTGATGCCATGGCACTCTACCCAGGGGGATAGCTTGAGGCTCCGTCTCAAAAAAAAAAAAAGAAGGCCAGTGTGGCAGCAAGAGAGGGACAGAGGGAGAGAAACTCTGCCTCATGCCCCTGTGACTACCCAGTGCCCCACAACAGTGGGTCTGTGACAACAGTGCCCCCACGCTGTTCTCAGTTCACAGGGTGGATACGCTGACTTCCAGATAAGCTTTCTCAGCTTGAATTGAAGCCTCTCCCCTGGGCTTTCCAGTGCATCCTCCACTTGTTACTGGACAAAGAGGATCCGGCCACCTGTCACTGTCAGCCAATATACAGATACAGGGATAGGTCCACCAGACTTTGTCAGAAGGCTGGGTTTCTGGAGAACAGTGAGAGTAGCCTCCCCAAGACTGTTCTGATCTTCCATTTCCAACATTAGTTTTATACATTCAAGTTCAAAGTGAAAACCACATTAACTCTTATCTTAAACAATAGTCAGTATAACCCAGGACCCAAAATAACATTTCAATTCAAAAGTTAATCTCCTCAATCCATCCATCTAAACTTCTCAAGATAGGCATCTTTGCTGTGGGAGCTAAATTTACAAAACAGTAAGAATGGGAGACAGGAGGTGCAGGTCAGGCAGAACCTAAACCAACCAGACCAGCTGTGTCATGTCTGCCCTAACCTGACAGACTCCATCTTATTCTCACTATATGTGCTTTCACATTCTCAATACAGAGTCAACAGCCACACAGGGCTCAAAGGCCATCCCTACAGCCCCCCTGGATCATGGCCGACTGCCCTCTGCTTCACCCCGAAACCCTTGATCTGTGTATCCTGCACACCAAATGAAAATGTGATCCTACCCTCCTCTGGCCCTGCTGAAAGCTGCTTTCTGTGTTTGAAATGTCCCCTCTGCCTGTGACAACTTGGTAGGGCCCAAGACACAAAGGCAGCCACTCTCATCCTGCCCTTCAGAGTCTGATGGGAAAATCCAGATGGAACAGACAAGCCCTGTCTAGCAGGAAGCTGATGGCGGAATCTAGAACCCTGCAACAACTTGCTAAATGCTGAAGTACCAAGTGTAAAGTGGCCCACCTCTAACAGGAATGGGTGGGGACAGAGCACAAATGAGGCTGCCGGCCTTGGCCCTCCCCTTCTCTGTTCAACACCCAGAGGGGCCTGAGTGTGAACAGCCAAGCTCTGAGTTCAGCTTCCATCTACAACTGGCCCAGACTCTTCCAGCAGAGGTGTCCATATGCCTGGGGGAGATGGGTTGTCTTCCCTCAGGAGCACAGACTAGGTTAGAAGTTCACAGACTGGAGGGCAAGGAGTTCCCTATAGGATAGTCCAGGAAGGAAGAGAGTGAGGGCCTCAGGTAGACATGGCCTTTGGCTTCACTGGCTCGCTAAGCCATGGGAAGGGGCATAAGAGCAACTGGAGAGGGCCGGGGGGGTCCAAGGGTAGTGCTGGTGTGTCACCTGCAACTCAGCAACAAACACACATGCAGTGCAACACACTCAGGGCCCATCACATGTTCTGAGGCCTGGCTCAATTTCAGGGTACAGGTCCTGCCAGTGCAGTCAGTGCTGAGCACAGCACATGATCCACAGGGACCCTAGCCCCTCAGACCAGGCCACCTCTGTCATTTGCACATCAACATCTCTCCTTATCACCACAGTCTGGACTAGATGGTACACAGGGGGCAGCAAAGATGATCTCCCACAGAACACTGTCTGGTGCCCCCTGGCTTCCCCAGAGCCATTGTCCTCCAAGATTCAACATGGGAGTCACCTCTCAATGATCCCACAGTCCTAGGGAACCCCCTACTCTGTGCCTCCCTGACACCCCCAATCTGCTGCCATGCAAGAGATTTCTGTATTCTCAGCCAAGCCCCTCACTAGCTCACAAGGATCCATGTCCAGCTATGAATTATACTCCATTCAGTAAGTAAATAAGGAGTGTCTACCACCTGGCAGGTGTGATTCTAAGCACTTGGAGTATAACATGGAACAAAACAGCCCCCATCCTCACAAAGCTACCAACTACTGCAATGTAGCAGGCACTCAGCACAAGCTGACCAAATGCTAGGACATTACAGAAACATACCAAAATAAAAGTGAGTGTGCTAGGATGGCAGTGGGATATAAACTGCTTTTGTGAACTTAATTTAACAACTTATAAATATTCATTATCTCTGACCACCAGCACCATTTCTTGGAATCTACCTGTATTAGTTTCCTGGGCTGTCATAACAAAGTACCACAAATTTGATGGCTTAAAATAATAAATCAAAAATTTATTCTTTCAGAGTTCTAGAGGCCAGAAATCCCAAATCAAGGCATTGATGGGGGAGCATCTATTTGATGCTTTCAGCTTTTGGTGGTTGCCAACTTCCTTGGCTTGTGGCCACATCACTCCAGTCTCTCCCTCCATCTTCCCACAGCCTTCTCCTCTGTGTGTGTCTGTGTCTTCTTTTCTGTCTCTTATAAAAACACCATGTCATTGGGTTTAAGGCCCACCCAGATAATCTGGGATAACTTAACTACAACTGCATTCACAGGTTCTGGGTAATAGGATGTGGACAAATCTTTTTGAGGACCATCTTTCAACAACTACATTACCATATAGCAAAACTTCTATTTAACAATGTAAAAATAAAATAAAATAAACTTTTTGCACAAAGATCTTTAGCATGGTATTGAAATAACTGAAAACAACCTAGACTAGGGCTAAACAACAGGAGGGTAACTTTCCTTCCATACAAGATCATTTATTGACATGACTGTTAAAAATGTTTCCAAAAGTTTCCTGAGATGGGAACTTCTTATATTGTAATAAGTAGAAAAAAGCAGAACATAAAATTGTCTTTACAACCTGATTTCAAATATGTAAAATTATTCAACGAATATTAAGTAATAGAAGGAAATGTGAAGAATATTTATAATCATTGAGTGGAACTATTGGCCTATTTTTTCCCCTTCTTATTACTTCTCTGTGTTTTCTAAGTGAACACAAATTACTTTTATGATTTGAATGAATTTCAAGGAAAATTTGTTTACAATGAGATATGCAGCTGAACTGGGGGACTGATCACCTACATTTCTGTTGCTTCCTCTCTAAATTGTAAGCAAAGGAATGAAAAGGGATATAAAAATGATATAAATGATAAACAAGGTAGATGAGACAAAACCACAAGGAAGGGAGAGAAAAGACAAAAGAAAATGCAAGAAGTCGATAAGCTTTCAGGGACTGGAAAAGTATGCAGAGACGGGACATCCACGGGCCCAGCTGCTTGGGACGTGCAAGCCCCATTGTGGTGCCACGAAGGAAGAGGGATGGGGCTGCAGATCTGGTTTGAAGTAGTTATATGAGGGAGGAGATTTTCAGGGTACTACCCTGAGGACTAGAGATGCAAGTGGTGGGGGGTGGGGAGGGGAACAGTGCAGAAAAACAGAGGAATGAGCCAAAATCTGCACTCGAATCAAGTGTCCCCACCTTCTTCTATTCTAACTTCCAGAAGACAGGTGAACATTCCCTTCTAGGTGGGATGGAAGATTCTTCTCTGGAGAAATTAAATGGCCTTAGAAAAGAGATGTCTGAAGAATTCACCACAAGAAGGCCAGCTGCACACCTAGCATCTCTATAGGTACAGCTGGCCCTCCAGAATTACAATCATGCACATATACGCAGTGTTTCCAATCCCCTAACGGGTGCTTCAGTTCTCAGATAGGACCCCACAGCTGGGGGCTCCAGCTGGGAAGTCTCCAGTACAAAAGGCAAACACATAGAGAAGAGACTTGAAGATTCAGGGAGAATGGAAAAAGGGCAATCCTTTGAAAAGAGTGCTTTCATACAAAAGCTCTAAGTAATATCCTGACACAGGGTAATGCATTCATGAAAGGAGAACAGAGGGCTATAAAAAAGGATTGATCAACATCATTAGGACAGCTACTATTAAAAAACAAAAAGCCAGAAAATGGCAAGTATTGGCAAGGATATAGAGACATCAGACCAGTGTGCACAGCTAGTAGGAATGTAAAATAGTGTAGCTGTGTGAAAACAGCATGGCAGTTTCTCCAAAAAATCAAAATAGAACTACCATATGATCCAGCAATTCCCCCTCTGAGTATATATCCAAAAGAATGGAAATAGATACTTGTACACTCATCTTCATAGCAGCACCATTCACAGTTGCAGAGGCAAAAAGGTGGAAGCAACCCAAGTATCCATTGACAAATGCATGGATAACCAAAATATGGGATATATGTATGATGGGATTATTATTCAGTCTGAAAAAGGAAGGAAATTCTGATGTGTGCTACAGCATAATAAACCTTGAGGGCATTTTGCTGAGTAAAATAAGCAAATACTGTTAAGGCAAATACTATCTGATTCCACTTGTATGAGTTACCAAGAGTACTCAAATTCAGAGATGGAAAGTAGAACGGTGGTTTCTAGGACCTGGAAGGTGGGGGGCAGCAGAGTGGAGAGTTACTATTTAATATGCATAGGGTTTCAGTTTTCTTAGAAGAAAAAGTTCTGGAGGTGAATGGTGGTGATGGTTGCACAATAACACAAGCGTATTTAATATCCCTGAACTATATACTTAAAAATGGATAAAATGATAAATTCTAGGTTATGTATATTTTACCACAATTTTTTAAAAGATTAATAGAAAATAAGAGCTCTCTTAGAAATGATACTTTTTAAGTTGGGAGAATTAAAGTTAGGAAGATCTCTGTCTGGGTGTAGTAGAAATCCCAGTCTTAGCCTTCCTCAATCACCCAAAGTCTTCATGATCCCTTACCCTGATTTTTTTTTATCTTAACTCTTAATCTAACCAGGTATTGCCCCACTATTAGTTGTTTACTCTTTCTCCCACTAGCAGAGCTTTCCACACTGTTCCCTGTTCTCTCCCCAACACCTGGAACCATGCCCAAATCAGGAGAGGCACAGGGCAAATATCTATGGGAGAGGATAAAAGGGAAGTCAAAGAGATCTCCCAAAAGTAAAATAAAAGTGTAGCATTTTTAAAATAGGAGAGAAAAGATAAGAAAACTATGAGGTCAATTTAAGAGATCCGACCTCTAACAGGAATCAGAACAGGAAAAACCAGGGAGAGGAATTCTCAAAGAAAAACAATGGAAAATTTCTCAGAAATGAAAAATAGTACTCTCCAGATTAAAAGCATCTGAAATAAAAAGAAGAGAAGATATATTGAAGAAACAGCAGAGACTCCATTTTGTATGTAGGCCCTACACTAACCCCAGGCCCAATACAGAGAAAATCCACAAGCAGAACCACCTAGGGAGGGGACAGCCAACCCAGGTGGAGCCCCCCTTATCAGAAACAGACACAAGACCGTTCCTAGAAAATACCAAGCTACAGCCCTTCTGCGAAAAGCAGCCTCAGCCCCAACCAGTCCTGTCTGTGCTTGAGTTTCAACCAATCCCTGACACAATTGACTTAATAACCAATCCCCAACCAGATCTAAAATGAACCAATCACTCAGTCGCTGTCACCCCTAGAATGTATAAAAACTACCTTCCTTCTGTAACAGGGTCGCCTCTGCACAGTCATGCTGTTCACGATGTCCAGAGGTGTGACCTGAGCATATGCTTGAAAATAAAGACGCTCCTTTGCCTTTACATGTGTCCCTGGTGGTCTCTCAGTGGGGTCCTTCTGGTAGAGACCAGAAGGCCTGCTAGGTAAATTCTAAAAGAGCTGTAAGTTCTAAAAGAGCTGTAAATTCTAAAAGAGGTTTAACATTTGGAGGTTCCACCAAGATCTGCATCCCTGAGACCCCACCACACATGGAGTGCCTGGCACCACTGAGTTGTGTTGTATTGTGTGGGAATGTTTGCATGGTTGAGTTTGGATGCCAGGAATTCTTGAATTGGACAGGCCCCTAGGTGGACGCGCCTTTTTGGCCAGATTGTGGACTGAGGGAGATGTCTCCAGTCCACTTGGTTTGCACCACGGGGAGTAGAACTCCCCACAGGTGCCTGATCTTGTCTTGGGGCGACTACACCCACTTGATTTAGATAGTGTGGCTTGGTTTGCACCACAGGGAGTAGAACTCCCCACAGGTGCCTGGCCTTGGGGTGATTACACCCGCCCAATTTCCATAGTGCAAATGCAAAATGTCTATGTGTCTTTGTGAATGCCATTTTCAGCAATTTGTGGAGTGCCTTGTGGGAGATTTGTTGCGCCCCAACACTGACTCCCCAGACAGGGTTTGTGAGTGGGTTGCAGACCTCTACCTCCAAAGGACCCCGGGGAATTTCTCCCCTTTGGAAGTTGCTCTGTTAACGTTTTTTCTGTTATGTGTTCAGTGCCCTTGTCCGCTTGGTGCATCTTTAGCTTAGCACTCATTGTGCTCCTCGTTCTTGTTCTCAGTATTGGGCTTGGTAGTGCTGCCCCTCTGGATTGGTCTGTCAGGGAACGCATGGCTATAGCCTGTCTCTATTACCTCTTGGCAGCTTCATTCGCCTACTTGACCCTATTAAGAGAAACTTTCACAGCTAACTCCAATTGCTCTGCTCTCCTTTGATAT
Organism: Galagoides demidoff; assembly: GCA_963574575.1. Taxonomy (NCBI): domain Eukaryota; kingdom Metazoa; phylum Chordata; class Mammalia; order Primates; family Galagidae; genus Galagoides; species Galagoides demidoff. The sequence goes on along the minus strand of CAUYQV010163548.1, from coordinate 7,882 downwards.
CTTTCCCTTCTCTTCTCCTTCTTCCCCCTCTGACCTCTTCTCTAACCAGACATGGGACAAGCACAAACTATCCCCTTAACCCTCTTCCTTGCCCATTTCTGGGATGTCCAAACCCAGGCCAGCGACTTGGGTCTAGTGATAAAAAGGGGTAAGCTGATCACCTTCTGCCAGAGTGAGTGGCTGACTTTTGGTGCTGGGTGGCCCGAGGAGGAGACTTTTGACCTCCCTACCATTTATCAGGTGAAAAATATAGTTTATGGGAAAAAAGGCCACTCTGATCAAGTAGCCTATATCACCACTTGGCAGGTGTTGGGAGAGCAACCCCCACCATGGTTAAAGCCTTTACTGCCCCCAGGTCCTGCAGTTTTGGCCCTCAAAGAGAGGCCAACGACCTGCAAGCCCACAGCACCACCCTATCTGGTGCTGCCACCCGCTTCTGACCCCCAAGAAGAAGCAGTGCTCTTAAGCCCACCTCCATACCAAGTGGTGGAGGGAAATGAAGCCAAACCCATAGGGGCAGCTGGGGGGGAGGGGGTCCAAGTACTAGGGGGCGAACCCAAAGGGAGTGGGCTCAATGAGCTGGAGTCAAACCAGACTCAACAGCCTTTCCTTTAAGAGCCATAGGACCCCCTGATGCACAGGGACGCCAGAATGTTATTTATTGGCCATTCTCAATGAGCGACCTGTACAACTGGAAGATGCAAACTCCCACATTCTCAGAAAAACCCAGCGGGTTGATTAATTTGTTAGACTCCATTCTATTTACCCATCAGCCCACTTGGGATGATGGCAGTCAGCTCCTCCAGATTCTGTTCACCACAGAAGAGAAAAGATCCTAGTGGAGGCTAGAAAGCTTATCCCAGGGGATGATGGAAACCCCACTGCAAACCCCGAAAGGATTGCTGTGGGATTCCCTCTCATTCAACCAGACTGGAATTATAACACCCCTGAAGGTAAGGAAAGAATCAAAGTTTACTGTCAGGTTCTTATGAGGGGCCTCCAAGCAGCAGCCCAGAAGCCTACTAATTTGGCCAAGGTCAGTCAAATTCAGCAAGGTAAGGAAGAGGGCCCTGGGGCTTTTCTGGAGCACCTCCTGGAGGCATACCACACCTATACCCCCATAGACCCCGAGGACCCTATAAATCAGTCTGCAGTGGTCATGGCCTTTGTGAACCAGGCTGCACCCGACATCTGTCGGAAATTACAATGCCCAGAAAGGTTGGGAGACAAAACCATCTCAGAGCTGTTGGTGGTGGCTGAGAAAATATACAATAACCGAGAAACACCAGAGGAGAAGCAGACCAAATCTCTGATCACAGCCAACAAGAAACACACCTAAGGCCTGACCAAGGTACTTCTAGCTACCATGGCAGGAGCAGCCCACGGACCATCCAGACGTCCTCGCTGAACTGGAGGTGGGGCTGAGGACGGTGGGGAGAAAAAATTCATGCTTGAAAGGGACCAATGTGCTTATTGCAAACAAAAGGGATGTTAGGAAAAAAACTGTCCAGACTTACTGCATTGAGCCCAAGAGAATGTCGTGACCTGAATCCTAGAACTGGGGGAACTGAGTGATTAGAGGGGACGGGGTTCAGAGCCCCTCCCCGAACCCAGGGTAGCTATAAAAGTGGAGGGGAAACCCATTGACTTCCTGGTGGACACGGGTGTCCAGCATTCCACCCTCAAGCAGCTGCTAGGAGCACTGTCCAACCGTAAGTTACGGGTTCAGGGGGGTGATGGGAACCAGTCAATATTCATGGACCACCCAAAGGACAGTAGACCTTGGGACAGGCCAAGTGTCCCATACCTTCATGGTCATACCTGAGCATCCCACCTCTTGTTGGAAAGAGACGTGTTAATGAAGATCAGGGCCCATATCCATTTCCAGCCCCAGGGGATTTGAGTGACCCATGCCAATGGGGAACCCATATGTGTATTAACAGTCTCACTGGCTGATGAGCACCGACTCCATGAAGACCTGGCAGGTCCCCACACACCACCTAATATGGAAGAATGGTTGTCTGAATTTCCCAAGGCCTGGGCAGAGACTGGGGGAATGGGGTACACAGCACATCACCCCCCGTAGATGTGACAGTAGAAATGAAGGCCGGGGCCCTACCTGTACAAGTAAAACAGTACCCTATGTCTATGGAGCCCCGGAAAGGTATCATCCCTCACATAAAGAAGTTAAGACATTTAGGTGTGCTAGTCTCATGCCAGTCACCCTGGAACACACCCCTGCTACCTGTCAGGAAACCAAACTCCAGTGACTACCAACCAGTCCAGGATCTCCAAGAGGTCAACAAACAGACAGCAGGCATCCACCCCATGGTGCCTAACCCCTATACTCTGTTAAGCACCCTGTCTCCCAGTAGGAAATGGTACACTGTTCTAGACTTAAAAGATGCCTTCTTTTGCCTACCTCTGGCCACCTCGAGCCAGTCCATGTTTGCATTTGATGGCATGACCCCACAGAAGGATTCAACAGACAGCTCACTTGGACAGAGTTATCCCAGGGCTTCAATAATTCACCCACCATCTTCAACAAAGTGCTCCACGAAGACCTCAGTAATATCGAAAAGATAACCCCAACGTTAGTCTACTCTAGTATGTACATGACTTTCTAGTAGCCACAGATAGCCTTTCTAGTAGCCACCTAAGGCCTGCTTAAGGCCCTCATAGACCATGGATACCGGGCTTCAGCCAGAAAGGCTCAGATATGTAGAACCCAAGTCACCTACCTGGACTACGTACTCAAAGGGGGACAAAAGTGGCTGTCAGAGTCTAAGAAAGAAACCATCCTCCGAATCCCCAACCCAAGATCAGGGGGAGGTCAAGGAATTCTTGGGGTCTGTGGGGTTCTGCCGACTGTAGATCCCCAGCTTTACAGAAAAAGCAAAACCATTATATAAAGCTACCCGGGGGCAGGAGCCCCTGGTTTGGACTGATAACATGGCACAGGGCTTTGAGGCCATCAAGTCCGAGCTATTGCACACCCCAGCACTAGCCCTGGGCATCACCAAACCCTTCCACTTGTATGTAGATGAAAGAAAAGGAGTGGCAAAGGGGGTATTAACTCAAACTCTTGGGCCCTGGAAGAGACCAGTAGCCTACTTGTCAAAGAAATTAGACCCAGTGGCAGCAGGGTGGCCCCCTTGCCTCTGGAGCATCTCTGCCATGGCCCTACTGGTTAAAGATGCCCACAAGTTAACTCTGGGTCAAAACCTCATGGTCATCACCCCACATGCCATCGAGGGGGTGCTCAAACAGCCACCGGACCGATGGCTGTCCAATGCCAGACTAGTCCATTATCAGGCCCTGCTGCTAAACCCTCCAAAAGTCCGGTTCAGCACCAGTACTACCCTCAACCCAACCACCTGCTACCTGACCCGGACTTGACAGAGCCACTCCACAACTGCATTGAAATCCTGGACCAGATCCACAGCACCCGGAGTGATCTTTGGGACCAGCCCTTGCCACAAGCAGATGTCACCTGGTATACAGATGGTAGCAGTTTCATTAGAGACGGCACCAGGTATGCAGGGGCAGTGGTAACAACTGAAACAGCAGTAGTCTGGGCTACATCTCTACCCGCCAGGACATCAACCCAAAAAGCAGAACTGATAGCCTTAACTCAGGCCCTTTACTTGGGAAAAGACAAGCGGCTGAATGTATATACCAACAGCTGCTATGCCTTCACTACCGCCCACGTACATAGAGCCATCTGCCAAGAGAGGGAGCTGTTAAATGCTGAAAGAAAAACTATCAAAAATAAACAAGAAATATTAGACTTACTTCAAGCACTTTGGTTGCTGAAGAAATTGGCCATTATACACTGCCCAGGGCACCAGAAACCCCTTACCCCAGTGGCAAGAGGGAACTGCCAAGCAGATGCTGCCAACCGGGAGGCAGCCCTCACCACTGAGCCTCCAACTACCCTGACTCTAATGGCACAGTTACCCCCTGTACCTGCACCCACATTGCCCAATCCTAAGTACACCAAAGAGGACTTAGCACAGATAATATAGAAGGTCCCCCTCCACTGCAAAAAAAAATAAATGGTACTAAACACCAACTAAGAGACTGATCCTCCCGGATAAACTTGGCCTAGACCTAGTACACCAAATTCATCACAGCACACATTTGGGACCACGGAAAATTAAAGATCTGCTATGAAAAGCACCCCTAAAAATCTTCAGTCTCAAAACCAAAACCCAGGAGGCCACGTCCAAGTGTGTAGTTTGCAAGATGGTCAACACCAAAGCCACCTTGGGACCAATTGGGTCCTGAGAATGAGGAACCCACCTAGGGGCATACTAGAAAGTGGATTTCACCGAGGTAAAACCTAGCAATTATAGATATAAATACCTTCTAGTTTTCATAGATATCTTCTCAAGATAAGTAGAAGTTTCCCCCACCAAAGCCGAAACAGCCTCCACGGTAAGCAAGAAGCTCCTGGAAGACATCATCCCCAGGTACGGCCTCCCCACTCAAATAGGGTCTAATAATGGCCCAGCTTTTGTCTCCCAAGTACAACAAAGCCTAGCCTCCCTCTTAAATATTAAGTGGAAACTACATTGTGCTTACAGACCTCGGAGGTCAAGACAGGTAGAAAGAATGAATAGGACTTCAAAAGAAACATTAACAAAACTATTAGAAACTGGCAATAACTAGGTAACTCTCCTCCCCTTTGCTGTTTATAGAGTAAGAAACTCCCTTTATACCCTAAGTCTAACCCCTTTTGAAATATTGTTGAGTAGACCTCCTCCCATTTTACCAAATGTTAAAACTAATTTGATTGCTGATTTTAATCACTCTGATTTTCACTCCTCCCTTACCCTGGTACACATAATCCAGCAGCAGCTGTGGCCCCAACTCCAGGCTGTATATGAAAAGGTCCCCCCTCCTGAGCCTCACAGACATCAACTAGGGGACTGGGTGTACATCAAGCAGAATCACCAAGACACTCTTGAGCTCAGATGGGAAGGACCATACATCATCATCCTGGTCACCCCAACTGTTGTTAAAGTGAACAAGATTCCTTCCTGAGTCCATCACTCCCACATCTGGCCTGCTGACCCCCACCCAGAGAAAGAAGACTACCAACCCACTCCCACTTGGAAAATCCAACCATCCAACAACCCACTAAAGTTCAAGCTTCCAAGATGCCCACCCAAGGACTGTGTCTGATGTTCTCCCTTACCCTGCTGATAACCCCATCCATCTTTGCCTTACACAACTCAAACCCCCACCTCCCTGTTCAAGTAACATGGCAGATTACTGATGCTAGCACAGGAATCATTCTCAACCAAATGGACCCCCAAGGTACCTGGTTCCCAGAGCTCCTAGTAGACCTTCATGACCTGTTGGGGACCACTCTTTGGTGCCATCCGGACTTGACAGAAACCTTCTATGTCTGCCCCAGCCACCTTCCCAACAAGTGTAGAAGAGCTAGCTCGTACTTTTGTGACTCATGGAGCTATGCTTCCACCAGGCCGATATGGTGGAACCCCCCTAGACAGGGAGACCTAATTCAAATGAAACGAAAGGCTATGTGCCCTAACAAAAAGTGCTCCCAGAAAAATCCCAAGTGTGACACAGTCAGTATTACTTCACTGTGAAAGGAAAATGGATGCAAAGCTGAGAAATCAGCAAATGGTAGGGCGTGCATCTATATACGCCCTATGAGCCAGACCCAGGTAATGTCTTCCTGCTTAAAGTCCTAAATGCCCCAGTTAGTATAAGACTCCCAACTGCAGTGAGACCCAACCCCCTCTTGCCTCCTCCTCCTCCTCCGCTACCTCCCTGGATCCCTAGACAATCTTGCCCCCCAAGCTTCCCACCAGGCACTGATGCCACCCCAACAACCCTTGGCCCTTTAGAAGCAGAGCCTGCGGCTCAGCACCTGTGGCTCAATCGGCTAAGGCGCCAACCACGTACACCTAAGGTGGCGGGTTCAAATCCCCAGCCCGGGCCCGCCAAACAACAATGATGGCTACAACCAAAAAATGGCCAGGCGTTGTGGCAGGCGCCTGTGGTCCCAGCTACTTGGGAGGTGGAGGCAGGAGACTCGCTTGAGCCCAGGACTTGGAGGTTGCTATGAGCTGTGATGCCATGGCACTCTACCCAGGGGGATAGCTTGAGGCTCTGTCTCAAAAAAAAAAAAAAGAAGCAGAGCCTGCGAATCCAATATAGGTACTCCTCACCAAGACCAACCAAGTACTAAACACCTCCAGGCCGGACCTCACCGAATCCTGTTAGCTGTGCCTCAAAGTCCAGCCCCCTTATTATGAGGGCATCGCCCTGTGAGGACTCCCAACAGTGAGTATAAAAGCCAGCACCTGTAGATGGCAGCAACAAGGCCCTCACATTACCCTACAGGCCACATCTGGTCAAAGATTGTGTGTAAGACACCCATGCCCCAATTCCATCACTTGTATAACGGGACTTTCCCATGGAACGGGGCCAGGTATCTCATACCCCCAACAATATGTGGTGGGCGTGCTCCACAGGACTAGTCCCATGCATCCATGGCACGTTGCTCAATCTCACCTGATATTTCTGCATCCTGGTCCAGTTAATGCCCAGACTAATATATTATACAGGAGATAGGATCTATCAAAAGTTAAAGAGCACCCACCCTAGGCTCAAGCAAGAACCAGTCTCAACCTTAACACTGGCTGTAGTAATGAGCCTAGGGCTTGCTAGGGTGGGCACTAGTATCTCATCTCTAGTTATCCAGGACAAAAATTATGGAGCTTTATGAGCAGCCATAGACCTGGATATTGAAAAAATTGAAAAATCCATCTCCCACTTACAAGAATCCCTCTCATCCCTATCAGAAGTAGTCTTGCAAAATAGAAGAGGCCTAGATCTATTATATTTACAACAAGGAGGGTTATGTGCAGCCTTGGGAGAAGAATGTTGTTTTTACATAGACCACTCCGGGGTAGTCAAAGAATCCATGGCCCTGGTCTGAGAAGGGTTACACAAGAGAAAATTAGAGTGAGAACAATCTCAGACCTGGTATGAAAACATGTACAATTGGTCCCCCTGGCTTACCACCCTGATATCAGCTCTAACAAGACTCCTATTCATTCTCCTCTGCCTTCTGACTTTTGGACTCTGCATAGTTAAGACTGCTCACCCTCATCAAGGAATGGATCAGTACCGTGCAGCTTATGGTACTGAAGTCCAACCTGTAACTCCTCATCTGCCCAGCTAACTGCAATTTTTACCTTGTACAAATCATTTGTTTGCATTAATGCCTTGAGCCCAAGATTGGCCTCAGTTAGTTCCCAGCTCAAGGGAGGAATGAAGAAACAGCAGAAACTCCATTTTGTAAATAGGCCCTACACTGAGCCCCAGGCCCAATACAGAGAAAAACCACAAGCAGAACCACCCAGGGAGGGGACAGCCAACCTGAGTGGAGCCCCCCTTATCAGAAACAGACACAAGACCCTTCCTAGAAAATGCCAAACCACAGGCCTTCTGCAAAAAGTTGCCTCAGTCCCAACCAATCCTGTCTGGGATTGAGTTCCAACCAATCCCTGACAGGATTGACTTAATAACCAATCCCCAACCAGATCCAAAATGAACCAATCATCCAGTCGCTGTCACCCCTAGATTGTATAAAAACTGCCTTCGCTTCTGTAACAGTGTCACCTCTGCACAGTCATGCTGTTCATGCTGTTCATGCTGTCCAGAGGTGTAACCTGAACATATGCTTGAAAATAAAGATGCTCCTTTGCGCTTTTACACATGTCCCTGGTGGTCTCTCAGTGGCGTCCTTCCAGTAGAGACCAGAAGGCCTGCTAGGTAAATTCTAAAAGAGATGTAAATTCTAAAAGAGCTTTAACATTTCTATCAAAAGCCTCCATCA
>CAUYQV010163544.1:0-19990 GCA_963574575.1 Galagoides demidoff | reverse complement strand
ACCTCCAACTCCTGGGCTCAAGCGAGTCTCCTGCCTCTGCCTCCCAAGTAGCTGGGACCACAGGCGCCCGCCACAACGCCCGGCCATTTTTTGGTTGCAGCCATCATTGTTGTTTGGCGGGCCCGGGCTGGGGATTCGAATCCACCACCTTAGGTGTATGTGGCTGGCACCTTAGCCGATTGAGCCACAGGCGCCGAGCCAGCACATGCTGTTTTCTGCATGAAATGACATACTCAAACAGCTGCAGTGACTACAGAAAACCATGATGCACAATGGGAGTACCGTGATGGGGCATGAAGAGTCTACTTATTTATTTGAGCATATAAATTACCAATTGGTACATAAGATACCAACTGCAAAGTAAGCCTTCCTTCAAAACGAAGAGAGCTGGGGAGTAGGAAAAGATGAGCCTGCCGCAAACCTCAGCACACTAGTTAATAGCAGCATGACCTCAGCTTCCTAATCTAAAGCAGAGATGACAATGTCTGCTTTCCAGACTTAGTGTAAAGGAGGAGGCCAACACAATCTACCATCAGGCATGTAGCTTGTAAAGGAAGTGCAGACCGCCTGTTCTCCCCTGCCCAGAGTCTGGGGCAGGCTTCACTTACCAGTCTTCACAGTCACGGTTCCTGTTATGTAGTATGAATATGTACATTATAAGGTTTGACTATGACACATGTGTATGTTTATATTGCTACAATGTATTTGTATATAAATATGTATATGAATATGCATTGTGTGTTTATATATATATATAAAAGAGTGATTTTTTGCTCTTTGCTCTGAAAATCTTCAAAGATTTTCTTTGGGTGTCAATTTGGCTTTCTTTTTTTCTTCCTGAATTTGGATCTCAGGATCCCAAAGCCATCTAGCTGCCCCAAATCTCTTCAATATTTATTAAAGACTGATTCATTTTGAGCCAACACACTATATTTCTGACCCATATCCAGAAACAAAGAGAAATGCCTAAAAGCAATACTCTTATCACCAATGCTCACCTAACACACCCACGGGAGATAAGAAAATTAACTTACTAGGCGCCACTAACTGGTTACAATTCTACAGTTCACTTGCTCAACACCTACAGCCTTTGTGTGTTGACAATCAGCTCTCAACACCTCCAGTCAATATCGGAGGGACTCACGCTGATCAGTGTACCCCAGATCCTTACTTTCTACTCTCATTTACCCTCTTGAATTTTATTTCCTTCTCAAAAAAAAAAAAAAATCCCATCTGCCAGAAGGAAATATTTGTAGCCAACATGACAAAAGTGGAATCCCTACTTCGTAACAGCTGTGAATCAAAACACGAGTGACTGAAATTAACTGCAGTGTGCTTGGGAACAGATGTGTGCACAGAACCCGGCTCGGGCTCTGTTGTGCCCTGGCACTGCCTGGAAGTCACCCACAGAAACCCCAGTGGGCCGCATTCTCACCTCGCTGTTACTCACGCTCATTCTCAATTTTCCCTTGAACCACTGCAGACTTTGAAATAATAGTAATTAATAAAAGGTTTAGAATCCTTCTTATTTCCAAAAAAGGAGATTGTGAAGGATGCCACTCACTCTCTGGAAGCCCTGACTAAGCAGATGGGTTTTGACACTTCTGGTTTGATTTCAAATGCAAACATGTCAATTTGTGCTCTGGCATAGGTTCTTCTGTCTCAAAATCTTTTGGGGGATGTTTAATTTTTTTTTTTTTAAGTTTTGTTCTCTGAACTCTGTTGTTTCTACATTAGCAATTAAGGCAATAGAGAGCTTATTACAGAAACAGTGATATAATTGCTATATTTTAATCCCATAGTCTTGAGTAATTTTAAGGCATTATTTAAAAGTCTAGGAAATAAACTCCAAGTGAGAAGAGACACCTGCAATCAAAATTGCATATTTATATGAATATAAAGATGGAAGAAAAATATGTGACGTTCTTTCTTGGTGTTTCTATAATCTATAAGCACATATTATATTCCTATGAGCAGAATTAGCAAATAAGTTGCACATTGCCTCAGATCTTTGTCCTGACTCCCTGGCAGACATTAATAACCCATTGCAGCCCTTTAGCCATCCCTGCCCTGCAGATGCAGAAGGCTCCCCAGCTGTTCTTAACAGATGCAAACCAATAATAGACTTTAACTTCACATCGACCACTTACTTAGAAAAATGAAATACACATGAATGAAATCACATGACAACATTTTAAGGTAAATGTCGAAATATGCAAGATGATAGACTACAGGATAAATATCAAGTTATTGAGAGAGTATACAGTTGACCTTTGAACCACAGAGGTTTGGACTGAGCCAGTACACTTATACACAAATTTTTTTCTTTTCTTTTTTTTTTTTTTTTTGAGACGGAGCCTCAAGCTATCCCCCTGGGTAGAGTGCCATGGCATCACGGCTCATAGCAACCTCCAACTCCTGGGCTCAAACAAGTCTCCTGCCTCCACCTCCCAAGTAGCTGGGACCACAGGTGCCCGCCACAACGCCTGGCCATTTTTTGGTTGCAGCCATCATTGTTGTTTGGCGGGCCCAGGCTGTGGATTCGAACCCGCCACCTTAGGTGTACGTGGCTGGCGCCTTAACCGATTGAGCCACAGGCACCAAGCCCACAATTTTTTTTCAAAGGTAGATTATGAAAATACAGTATTGGCAGGATGTGAAACCCATGTATAAGGAGAGCTGGCTATTCAAATAAGCTGGTTCCACAGGGCGTACTGCAGAAATTGAGTATGTGTGAATTTGTGTATCCATAGGGGATCCTGGAACCAATCCCTCATGTATAATGGGACAATTATATTTATTTTTAATCCACCAGAGACTTGTGTTGTTTTAAGTTGGTTATGTTCATGTAGCACATTAGCTCATAAGGTAAACCGATATTAAGCCTTTTTTCCTTTGTTCTTTTGCAATAATATGTTGAATTTATAATCATTTTAAAGGATTAAGAAGTATAGTTTAAAAATAGAGTAATCAAAGTTTGTTCCAATTCAGTACTGTATTTTAAACCCATAGATATGGGAATGCAAAATAAGCCTAAAGAATCAGGGATGTGAAAATGACATGAGGGTTATGTTAACCAGTTTGATGGAAGTGTTTCGGATTGTGTGTGAAAACCCCACACTGTACCCCAGAAGTGCATTAATGTACATAGTTACCATTCAATAAAAAAAAAAAAAGAATCAGGGATATGGCAACAAAAGCAACATTGGGTGGAGAAAAAACACTTTATATCACAAATCATCATTACTTGTAAAATAGAAAAGTCTTTTTTACTATATTCTAGACTCTGTTGGGATCCATGCCTTGAAAATATCATACCATTTATTGCTTTTCTTTACCTTCTCTCTTGACATTTTTTTTCATAGGGTAAAAGTAAGAAATGTTATGTGCTGATAGATGAGGAGATGCCTGCATTCAGCCTCTCTCTTTATAACTAGTAGCAATCTTTCAGAAATTCAAGATTTGGTTGACTTTCATCATGATTATGGGTGTTACCAGCAAGTTTCTTATTTCTTCCCATGTCTTCATGAGCATTTTGATGAGAGGAAGGCAAAGGCTTTGTGTAAGGATGCTAAGAACACGTTCACAACATCTGCGTGAGCAAAGGTTGAAGAGTGGAGAGAGAGGTTTGCATTGCATAACAGGCAATAACTTGAATGACACTGAATACACTGCCTGGTCCTCTAATCTGACAGATATAACAAAGTTCCTGGGAATTTCTCCTTGGTTTTATGAATATTTGTGTTTGGACAATGAATGCTGATTGTTAAAGCGTATATAGTTATTGAATACATATATACATAAATACAGGATGAACATAAAGTTGGTATGCAATTTAAAATAGTTTAACATAGTAAATTACACACCAACTTTATATCCACCCTGTATATATAACATAAAATTTACCATTTTAGTAATTTTTAAATATAATGTTCTATAACATTATATACAATCACTTTATGATGCTCTTTTTTTAAAATAACAGATTTAATATTCTTATCTTCTGATCAATTGGCAAGATGACTTATATAATTCCATAAGATTAGAGTTAAGTTCCCCTCTTCCCTCAAAGAAGGCATGAAAACTTAATAATCAACCAAGAGAATAATACCAAGAGAAGAACTTTGAGCCTGGTGAGATTTTGGCTTTGAAAGGGGAGTCAAAAATTTAAGGAAGATTCAAGGGAAGTAAAAATACTGTCTGGAGGCATTGAAAGTTGTGAATTGTAGAGAATTGTTAAAAATGAAGAAGTTAAAGAGATTGGAGGAAAAATTAGAAATATTCTCACTTTTGTTGGTTTTTTAAGCAAGCTCTCTCATAGATGATCCCTCCTATAACTTTCCCAAGGTATTTTTCGTTATTCTCCTGTACAGCTAATTTTGGCACGTAAGAGCTACATTACTTGCCCACAGCTAATAAGTAGTAGATTCTAGCTTCAAGCCCATACTGATGGACCACATTTATGTGTGGTAAACTCTGCTGTATTGTTTTCTTATATGAAGACAAAACTGATACCCTCTAAATCAGCAGTTCTCAACCTGTGGGTCATGACCCATTCACAGGGGTTGCCTACGACCATCCTGCATATCAGCTATTTACATTATGATTCACAACAGTAGCAAAATTAAAGTTATGAAGTAGCAATGAAAACAATTTTATGGCTGGAGGTCACCACAACATGAGGAACTATATTAAAGGGTTGCAGCATTAGGAAGGTTGAGAACCGCTGCTCTAAATTAAAAATTAGAGTCAATATAAGTTTGTTTACAGTAACAACTGATAGTTATCCCCAAGAATCTTCTTGTCTCCTGTGTCCTACCACTTACAGAGGACTACTCTGTGACCATCGCCTCTGGGGAGGAATGTGACAAAGCAGAAAACCAAGCAAAAATAAAAATATAGCCTGGCTGGCTTTAGTTTCAATAGCTAGGATCTGAGAAAAGAAAGTGAGCTATGCCCTCCTCCCCCAAACCCACAAAACAAAATACAATAAAGCATCATGACTAATGACATGGTTTTTCTCTATCCTAACCACTGTATTAGAGTAGGAGACTAGAAGATGGGGCTGAGACCAGGTACAGGTATATAAAATAAACAATCCTTAGGAGCTGGGCATGATGGCTCACACCTGTAATCCTAGCACTTGGGAGGCTGAGGCAGGTGGATTGCCTGAGTTCACGAGTTCGAGACCAACCTGAGCAAGAGTGAGGTTGCTCAGGTTGGCCCCCTCTCTCACCATGTGTAAAAAGTAGCCAGGCACTGTGGCAGGTGCCTGCAGTCCCAGCTACCTAGGAGGCTGAGGTAAGAGAATTGCTTAAGCTGAAGAGTTTGAGGTTGCTGTGAGCTATGATGCCATGGCACTCTACCAAGGGTAACCAAGTGAGACTCTGTCTCAAACACACACACACAATAACAACCCTTAAGCAGAAGCTAACCAGAGGGGCTGACAACTGCAAGGAAGACTTGGTTTCAACCAGCTTGTCACAGCTATCTATGCTGCCTTATATAAACTTTGGGGAATATCATTTACATTATGATTTTAAATTTTTCCACCTTTGAAATTGCCATGATAATTTTGAAGCAACCATATAAGTAGGAAAATAGGGGGTTCTAAGAATTAACTACATAGTTCTTGGTATAACCCAACCCATTGGCCTTAGATAATCTTCCCTCAATTAGTAAAACCACAAATGATCCAAGACCACGTCCTCTCAGGGCAGCTGCACTAGTGAAGCCTGCTTATTCTATCCTCTCACAGTGTACTTTTGTTTTCAGTAAAGCTTTTGCTTTCTTGGCTTACTTGGCATCCTGAAATTCTTATCCACAAACTTGGGAAAGCCTCCACTTGGAGGCCAGTAACATCTTCATCTAGACAACCTAGTCTGGAGATAGGGAGAAGTATGGAGGGTAAGCAATCTCAAAGAAGACACTTCCCTGGCCCAATGTGGAAGATAGTTAAAATCCCAGATTGCTCTGAAATAGGAAGAGTTGCAGAGAAACCGCTCCTTTACTTCCACCAAGGAAAATCCTAGGAAAAGCCTATGGTTCTTCTTTTGGCCTTTCCCTTTCAAGATTGCATACATTTTACATTTCCACCCAAAGCACTTGGTGCCATGACATGCATTATTACAACCCTCATATCCTTGGACAGACAGAAACCTCCTAATCCAGATACTTTGCAGACAGCAGCAGCATATGGACCCAAAGGGATTGGCACAGATTGCACAGAGAGGACCACAGAGGATAATGGTAGCCTCCTTGGATGCCAGAATGGACAGATGACCTTGAGGACCAGACAGGATGCTGTCCCATGTCCAGAACAGGGATACATGCCAGGAAAAGGGATATAGAATTCTTAAAATAATTAACATTTCCTCCCACTAACCTGACAGAATGGGATTTGAAATAGAAATTAAATTGTAGGAAATGGTTATATTTTTCCATATTCGCGTTTGTATAATTAATTATACTTTTTTTTTTTGAGACAGAATCTCACTTTGTCACTGTTGGCACTGTTGTTAGAGTGCTGTGTTGTCATAGCTCACAGCAATCTCAAACTCTTGGGCACAAACAATTCTCTTGCCTCAGCCTCCCAAGTAGTTGGGATTATATAGGTGCCCATCATAACACCCAGCTATTTTTTTTTTTTTTTTTTTTTTTTTTAGAGACAGGGTCTTGCTCTTGCTCAAGCTGGTCTGGAACTCCTGAGCTCAGGCAATCCACCCACCTTGGCTTTCCAGAGTACTAATGAGCCACTGTGCCTGGTGAATTATAATTTCTGTATAATCTTTTCAAATGTAACTCAATATACAGAAGAAAATATGGCATAACTCAGCATAAATTGTTAGGTACAAATGTGCCTAGTAGACCAATACTAATATTTCAAAAGAGATATTTTACTACTTTGTAGAATCCATTGAGATTCTAAGAGTTGCCTGCAATTCTGTGTATGCAAGGCACTGGGGGTGGGGGTGGGGCAAAGGGCTGAAGCAATGGACTTATCTAATTGTAGGACTGATTAAAATGTTCCCTAGGCCAGCACAGTGGTTCTGCCTGTAATCCCAGCACTTTTGGAGGATGAGGCAGGAAGATGGCTTAAGATCAGGAATTTGAGGCCAGCCTAGACAACATAGTAAGACCCCCACCTCTACAAATATAGAAAAAAATGGCCAGACAGCATGCCTATTGCCCCAGCTACTTGTGAAGCTAAGGCAGGAGGATAACCTGAGCCCAGGAGTTTGAAGCTGCAGCAAGTTATCATTATGCCACTGCACTCCAGCCTGGGCAGCAAAGTGAGATGCTATCTCTAAAATAAACTAAATCAAATACATACAGTATTCCCTAGTGGTCTCTAAGATAGAAGTAAAGGGAGGCAACAGTCAATAACAAGGAAGAAGTATAGCAAACAGCTGTAGTGCACAGTTTCATCAGATTTCACATATAACAATTTTATCTATGCAGGCTTGATGGGTCATTAAGTGTTCTCACCACCACCTCCTTCTGCTTCCCAAATGTTACTACTACCACCTCAAATTTTCCAATACCCCTTGTTATAATATCCATTGTAGCCTAAATGATAATGTTTTCTTTTTTAAATTCTATCTAGGGTGCAACTTACAATTAGTGAGACTGGTGTCACCTCCTATAGTAGAATTCCCCTCTTTGCACCACCCACATTCTAACCCACTGTGGATAGAACTTTCTACAGCAATAGAAAAACTTTCCTTTTCTATTTTAACTTCTCCTCTAAAAGCCCTGGACCCTGTTAATTTTTGACAGGAGATAACTTCTATCCTAACAATGGTGGACAACTATAATTCCATTGAGCATGCTTTTGGTGGCCTGTGTTTATAAAATCATGTATCACTTTCTCTCGTGACCTGCCATCAAAAGTGACATAATTTAATGCGACAGCTCCAATTTTAAGGATGGCATTTTGCACTTTGCTTTCAAAGTCTATGACGACAGTTATCCAACAGAAGTTGGCTGACCTCAGTGGAGCAGACAGGGAACTATTACCTGGTTGCCAACTTTAAATTACTGCTGAGTAGCTTTGCATATCCCTAGAAAAGTTTCTTTAAAAAGTAATTAATCATCATTTCAAAAAGGTCCTTGGTGAAATGTATTTTCTGTCTTTTTACTTGTGGGAGGCATTTTCCTGGGAACTGCTAATATTTCTGTATTTATGATCCAGCGTCTACATTTTTACTATTTTCTACATAGGTGTTCTTTGTTGCTGTTGGGTTGGTCTTTTGGTGACAACTAGCAAAAATTTAGTAAGTAGACTGAGATATGTTCAACAAAGATGATATGAATAGCAATCCGAACAAGGAAGCCCAGAGCAACTAATGCATAGAAATGTTTGGCCTTTGAATTCTCCCTATTTCAACTGAAGATTTTCTTGTCTCCTATCAGAAACATATTGAGAAGAGCCACTCATGACAGCACTACAGAGAATGAATTCTGTCAGTCTGTATATTTGCCAATGTGTTTGCATCCTAGAATTAATTTCAGGTTATGCTATTTCTTGAGGCCATAAGAGGCAAAACACTGGAGGAGGAAAAGTGAGAAAAACTACAGAAATAGCAAAAGGCTGAGTTTTCGAGACTTTTCCAAACATGTTAGAAGAAAACATGTTGAGTTTTATGGTTTCTCTGGAACGTTAATAAAGCTAGAGTATCTTTCAAGACTTTTTATTCTTCCTAATTGAAAAATAAGCCATCATAAAATTGCATTCTAACTCTGCTTAGAAACTGATATCAAATCAGCCAATCACGCATTTCAAAGAAATTTATTAACAAAGATATAAAGTGTCCATTATAAGATGTTTTCTTTTAATCACAAAAATTCAAATATACAGAGAATGATATAATAAATCATTTATATCTCCATCACCAGGGAAAAAATTATTTCAAAGGAAATGCTAGACAATCTTAAGACAATGTCATTAGGAAATTTCCCTTTGAATAAAGACTGTAAACTGCTTTAAAGTAAATTTTATCAAAATACAATGCTTTGTTTAAATTCAAGAACATCCTACTCTCCCTCCCCCAAATACTTCACAAATCACTTGAATCACATTGGTAATGAATGTGTTACTAAGTGTGTGAGCAAAACAGAATGACAGGTGTGTGCTCTTAGCATCCGCATCAGTTGAGTGCTTGACAGATGTCCTCTGGGATCAGGGTACTCTTCTCTGCTAAAGCTGGCTATGGCCTCCCTGTCAGTTCCAATGCAGCATATCACACACTCCTAACCAGTTAAGAGACGGCATAGGAACTACTGAGCCTCCCTGGTCCACAGTTTACTATCAGGATATCTCATGGCTAATTGTACACTTCTTTCCCAGTTCTGGCTATAATCACACTCTTCTTTCACTAGTAGGAGAACTAAATAACATGGTGGCATGGACCTGTGAAGATAGAATCTTTGCTTTTACAGCTTAAAGAGAACAGGTCATGAGATTTCAGGAAGTAGTCAAGGTGGAAAGTGATTAATTGTAGACTAGAACAAAGTGGTAAAATCTCAAACTAAGGTAGTTCATTGAATCCTAAATGACTTCAGTGGTTAAGACCTACCATTATTTCATGTATTTTAAGAAAGAACATATGCCTTTTAGAAAACTATGACATGCTATCACTTATAAGAAACACAAGCTTTTATAGATATTAAAATATACATACACATGCAACTACTTTCTATTAATTTTATTTTGAAGGTAGTATTTGTTATTTGAAAGTCCACTGGTCATTTCTTGATAGAAAAATCACTTCCAAAACTTTTTCAGTTTTGTTGTGAAAACCTTGATCTTATCTCTTTTTCCCTTTTATATTTCATTTACACCAATTCAATCGCAGGGTGATTTATTTAAAACAACAGAGAAAGTCCTACGTAAGGAAGCAGAGACTGTCCCCAATGTTTGCCTTCATCTGTTACTCAAATCCACAGTTACTCCTTAGAGGGTGCCTCAGAAAATGTCCTTCAGGTAATAATTTTATTCTTAAAGAGCCTGGTGCCTTTTACAGCTCTAAGAGAGCTAGAAATTCTACCAGCTCAGCTAGGCTATGCTACCCACAACAGTAGTGGAGATATAACTACATAGTAAGGATAGCCTCTTATTTTTACTGGTTAGAAGTCATGGACAACAAAACTATTTATTAATTATAAACATAAAAATGATGATGACAATAGTAATGATACTAGCTCTTGCCAACTGGATATTGACAGGTAAGTGCTTCAAACATTTTGCTGCAAACAATGAAGAAATTTGGGATCCCAAGGTGGAATCAACAGTCACAACTAAATTCCACTAGAATAAAATGCACAGTATCATTTTTTAAACCTGTATCTTTTTTAAATAAGGCAGAAAATCAAGGTCCATAATAAGGTTAAAATGAAAAGGCTTTTTATTAAAAGTTTTTTTAATGCTATTCATTTCATAGATGTTGCTTTCTTAGACATTTTATTTTCAAAAATAGTGTTTTTTTTCTTTATTTAGAGAGAAGCATTTTCTCCTTATGAATCATATTGAGACTTAATTTCGTCTATGGGGCATATTCTCCAGAAATATAATGCCCATATTAGAAATACATTATCTTCTCATTTAATAAAAAATAGATAGAGTTGCAAGTATGCTTTTATGATGTTCTTTTTTTTAAGAGCAAAGATTCCCAATCCGCCTACCAGCTGAACTGTTTTGGTCATGAAACATTACCTTCTCAGCATGTGGTGTGCCCATCAGAAGAAGAGAGGCAAAGAAGAGCAGTCGAACTTTATTTATTACATTTGCATTGCTTACAAAGCCATTTACTTAATGGATGAGTCTCATTAGCAGTCCAACCACAATATAAAGAATACAGTGATGTGTTTCATAGGTTCATTAAAATAATATTTCAAAGGAGTCATTAGAAAAAGAGAAGCTGAAGATTCGACAGACAGTAAGTTGTCTGCAAATAAATGAGATGGAACCAACATGTTTTCAAGTAAGTTAAAAAACATGTTTACAAATATATTACAGACATTAAAAAAGGAAGCATCAACTTAGCAAGTGCTGGGGGGATGATTACTCATGCAATTTACTAAAACAAAATTGTAACACTCTCCTATCCACTGTTATTGTAAATGCAAATGGCTGTAGGTATAGGAAAATGTGTCCTAAGAAGGAAAATTCATTCTATAGCCCCAAGATGATTCTCCTGTTTGAAGCATAATTGAAAACATGTAATCTTGTTTTCAGATCACCACTATTTTTTTGTGTGTACTTTTGTGTTATTTACCTCAAATCTGCCTATCCTTTCCTTTCATTAAAACAAAATCATAGTAAATTAGCAAAATGAATAATCCTCCCAGGGTAGAACCTACATCAAGAAAACTGCCTATTTATGTATACTCTCTCATTCCAAATGCAAAGTACCTCCAAGGCTTTATTTTTTAACCACATATAAGGGTTGATGAATACTTGTTTGACAAATATTTGTTCAACAAATGACTGGAAGAATAAATGAAAAAAGCAATTACCTAACCACAAAGAATTTTTCATTTAGGTTGTTAATTACTATTGCTTTATCAATTTTTTGACCCAGTAGTTCCACCTTTAAGTAAAATAATAAATAGCTTTAAATAACATTGAAAGCTTTTCACATATAATATTTTCATTTTTTAAACAAGGTCATAGAATTTATATTTAAAATCAAGATTTCTTAGGGACTCACTTTTTAATTTTTTTCCCACAAAGAAAATTAACATGTAGAACAAAACAAAATCTACCAAAGAAAAAAAGGATTGCAATATAATAATTTTTATATATTTTTTATAATTTATAATTTTAAATTCTTTTTTATAATTCTAAAAATTACAAAGAAAGATATACATATGCAATTAAGTTTATGAACTTGCCTTACATTAGCTTACATCAACAACACAGTACAAACGACTTGGTAAGGTTCATATCTTGGTCTATCAGTGTCCCACAGTGTCTTTTAGACTAGAACAAACTGGTAAAATCTCAAACTACGGTAGTTCACTAAATCTCAAATGACATCAATAGTAAGACCTACTATTATTTTGTGTATTTTAAGAATATTAATATTATATGTTTGTGTCAACATGTGGTGACGTCTTGCTGAGTGGCATTCATTATTGTTGTGTGTGCCGTGTGATGATAGCTCTGAAGGGCATTCCAGAAAAAGAGTTCCAAAATTTCTTCGAAGGGTGGACTAGGCCCTGGCATCTATGCATACTTCAAATGTGACTACAGCATTCAGCAATGAAGTAAGTAGCACTTTTTCTAGGATGACTTCATGAACTTAATTGTCAGACTTCATATGTGTAGGCATACTTGGGACTTGGAAATAAGTCATGGGTACCTACAGTATTCAAAAATGATCCCATGTGATCTTGCAATGTCTTCCCGTCACAGATTCAGTCTATATTCTGAAGCTCAGCTTAGCCACATGACTTGGTTTGTCCAATGAGACAGGGAGAGGCTTAAAAAGCTCTCCAATATTTCTGTTTGTGCTTTCCTCCCCTGCCATCAGCATGAGAACATGTGTGTGTTAGCCTAACAGAGGATAAGAAATATTTGAAGCACAACTAAATCATTCCAGCAAGGACAGCCCAGGTCAGCCTAGATCATCCCCCAGCCATCCTACCCTGGCATGAACTTATCCAATCTTTTTTAGCAGAGTTGCCTAGGTGGCCCCAGTTGACTCCAGCTATATGAGTTAAGGTGATAAGTTAAACATATATTACAGTATGGCACTACTTGACATCCAACACATTCACATACAAGCCATACTTTGTAGAAGGATTTACTCTCCACAGCGGAGCAAGTTGCATAAACTCAGGCTGATATTGCACTTTATTAAAATAATTAATAAAGCGTTTTTCTTTTCTTTATTTTTTTACTTGTGCACATAGTCTCTATTTTTAAGTGGTAAAAGCTAATTCAGCAAAGCATACCTATTGCTGTATTCAGCTCACAGTTACTAATAGCTGTCAGCCTTTGTCCTAGGTACTGGGAAGCCTCTATGATCTCTAATTGTTTATACATTTTATGGAATGGAAAGATACATAAAAGAAGTTAAAATAGTTATAATTTTTTTTTAAAGGCAGGGTCTCACACTATTGCCCAGGCTACAGTGTAGTGGCACAATCCTAGCTCACTGCAGACCTGAAGCTTAGAACTCCTGGACTGGGGTTATGCCTGCAGCTAGGTAGGTAGGGTGCTGGCCACATACACTGAGGTTGGTGGGTTCAAACCTGGCCTGGTCTTGCTAAAAAAAAAAAAAAACAATGACAACTGCAACAAAAAAATAGCCAGGCATTGTAGTGGGCACCTGTAGTCCCACCTACTTGGGAGGCTGAGGCAAGAGAATCACTTTAGCCCAAGAGTTTGAGGTTGCTACGAGCTTTAACACCACAGCACTCTACACAGGGTGACAACTTGAGACTCTGTATCAAAAAAAAAAAAAAAAAAAGAACTCCTAGACTCAAGCAATGCAATCCTCCTGTGTTAACTTCCCAAGTAGGTGAGATTAAGAGCACATGCCATAACACCTGGCTAATTTTTCTTTTTCATTCATTTTTTCTTTTTTTTTTGCAGAGATAAGAACTTGCTATGGTTCCAAGGCTGACCTAGAACTCCTGGCCTCAGGCAATCTTCCCACCCTAACCTCCCAAAGTGTGGGGATTACAGATAGAGTCACCTCACCTAGCTTAAAACTGTTATATCTTAGTGCTTACTACATGGACAAACATAACCAATTTGGATTTCCAACTGCATTCTGAAATACTTGCTGTTTTGTCTAAGAGATAAAAAGCTGACCAACCACAACATTTAAAAAATATATAACTGATAATCAACCATATTCCAAGAGATTCATCTCAAGTCTAACTTTTTCTGAAGGTTAATATCCTTGAAAAATATAAATGCTTCCCAGCCTAACCTGCTTGCTAAGAATCTAAAGATTTGACCAAATATAGTTTATTGATAAAAAGCAAAACAATTCAAAAATCAGTATTTCCTTTTACATTTTACCACAAATTGGAAAATGTTTTGCAAAGAAATTGCAGGAAAAATAAATGTTGGGAAGCTGATCCAGTAGTTGAAGCATACAGTAACTTATTGAAAATCATATATCACTGTCATATTTATATCTAATGTCACATGGCCCCTTCTAGATTGTCAGCTACCAGAAGGTAAGAGGTTAAGTTGACATATGTTTTCTCAAGTTCTTAAAGTTCCCTGATTCATTCTCTTGTCTCTTATCTATCTGACAAAAGCAGGTAAAACTGAGATACAGTAAATAGAAAGCCATCATTCTGATGAAACCACATAAGATTGTTGGTATCAGTGTGGGAGCCACTGACTAAAACTGCTATAAGTAATGACTATATGAGAGAGGATACACGAGAAAGGTGAGGTTTAGGGGAACAGGTCTTCTCATGGAGACCACAAGGATACACCTGCAGGGTCCTCTCCATGGTGACTCAGCTCTTGGGAATTTATAGACTTAATTTCCTGGAACTTGGAAATTTCCAAGTTCTGTGAAATCCTATAGTTCTATAGGGGCTGGAATAACATCTCCCACTTGATTCAAACTGGCCAATGAGAAGGGTACCTGTGGAGTGGAATTTTTTTTTTTTTTTAGTTTTTGGCTGGGGCTGGGTTTGAACCCACCACCTCCAGCATATGGGGCAGGTGCCTTACTCCTTTGAGCCACAGGTGCCTACCTGGAGTGGAATTTTTTGACTATTGATTTTTTGACCAAGCTAGTTGGGGAGCATGGCCATTTGGAATTCTTCTATGCTATAAGCTCCCAGCTGGTGAATAAAGCCCTTACTCTTATAAACATGGTGTTTGGATGCTCTTTCTCTCCATTGGGTCTCGTTTTCCTGCAACATATATTCTATGGAAATAAAATTAATAGATCAATATAGTCCATACTTCATACCAACATCAAGAGTGAGAAGATCAAGGATGAGAACAACAACAAAAAAATGTCATTTGGGATTAGGTAACTGATGTTCCTGGGAATGTCCAACTCATCTTCTTGAAGAAGCCAGAGCAGGCGGTAAAAGAGCAGAAAGGGCCTGATGTCAGTGTATGCATGCTCTTGGTTTCTGAGCAGTAGAGATGTGTGGGAGGTACATAGGTTGATCTTTCCACCAGTTCTCCAATTCAGGGTGAAGCACACAGGTGGGCCATACCTGAGGCTCCTCCCTGATCATAGAAGCATCTCATCAGACCACCTAAGAAGAGAGGAGCCTGGAGGCAGCACAGTCAGGGGAACATCAACACAACCATCCCTGCCTATCTGGGGGATCAGCAGAACAGCCTGGTTAAGACCTCTGGACTCCTAATCAGCAGTTTAGATTAAGGAAGTTAAGATATCTGCCTTGCAGGGGTGAAACCTGCTGTCCCCTTTCCCCTTTCTAAATACCCATTATTAGACCATTCCATACATTCCAATACTCTATGTTCCTGATTATCCCACCTTCCTGGGATCTGAGGATTCCCTGCAATCCTATTTTTAAGCACAATAAAAGACCCAGCACCCCAGGGTGTTGGAATGGTGCTGCAGTACCTCAATCTGCCACTTGGTGCATGAGACCATGTATGCTTCTGTGGGCTTCTCAGACTGCATGCATGAAGTTAGTGTGAAGTCTCCTTCTTCCTTCAACACTGTCTCCCTTGTCCGCTCCCAGCTTGAGTTGGGGGTGCCCCCAGAAACTTGACAAAGATGGTAGTAAACTGGAAAGCATAAGCTCCAACTAAATAAAGTGTTTCTACTACTATGCCCTACCCAACTTTTGCCATGAAGGAAAAGAGAGCCCTAAATTGTTAGTTTTATGTTGTTTTAAATGGAATCACCAATATAAATTTGGATATATTATCTCCAAAATTTAAAATGATGTCACAATTGTTTTATCCACTGTATAAAACAAATAAAACCCATGTTTAAGCATCTGTGCTTTCCAAAAGATGGTATCTTATTTGTTTCCAGTTAAGAAAGCTAAAGGAAGAAAGAGATGCCTCCTCAGGTGCTACTATGGAGTACATAGGGAGCCTATGTACCTCCCACACATCTCCACTGCTCAGAAACCAGAAAGAGGTGCTACTCAGAGTGTGGATAAGAAATACTGCTACTACACAACCCTGTTTTTTTTTTTTTTTCTTGGCCTCAGACAAGTGTGATGACAGGTAACCTCTATGATCCTACCTCCTGGTGTTCACCCCCTCAGATATAATCTCCTTTTCCTGAGTGTGAATGAGACCTTGCTTCTAACCAGTAGAACACACAAAGATGGCAGATTATTACTTCTGTGATCACTTTATGTTATGTAAGACTCTGTCTTGCTAGCGAACTCACTCTAGGACCTCTCCCCCTTATTGGCTCTGAAGAAGCAAGTGGTCTTGAGTCCTATAGCCACAAGGAAATAAATTCTGCCATGAATCTAAGGGAGCCTGGAGGTACATCCTTTCCCAGTCAAGCTTCTGATGAGAACACAGCCCCAAATGAAATAAGGCATGCATGGTAAGACTCCAAAGAAAGAAACCCATGTACTTTACATCTGAACTTCTTACCCACATAAACTGTGAGATAATAAATATGTGTTTTACACTACTAAATTTAGAGTAATTTGTTAGATAGAAATAGGAAACTAATATAAGGAGGCTGCCTTGAAACGTAAATCAATTATATCACTAGGCACATTCTTTAGTTCAGCTGACATTTTTTTATCAATAAAGAAAATAATGCATTGAATTACATTCTGATACAAGCTTCTTAGCTCATAGGAGACCAACACTTTGAGTTCTGTTGTTTTGGGTGTGATAGAAAGAGAGAGAGAAAGAAATCCAGAGAGAGGTCTGGTCTCACTGTGTGTGCATAAAAAGAAAAAGGTGGCACATTTTTGCTCTGACTAGAATTTGGCCTAATGATACATACAATGGGGTAAAAAGGGCAGGGTGAAGGAAACGGGTAATGGAGAAAGAGTTTTTATCACCAGTCATTCTTCAAAGTTACTTGATGAAAAGTTTCCATCACTACAGATAAAAGCAATTAGGCAGGAGAATCGCTTGAGTTCATGAGTTAGACACCAGCCAAAATAAGAGCAAGGTCCCATCTCGACTAAAAACAGAAAAAACTTAGCTGGATGTGGTGGTGCATACTTGAAGTACCAGATACTCAGAAGGCTGTGGCAGGAGGATTGCTCAAGCCCAGGAGATGGACGTTTCAGTGAGCTATGATGGTACCACTTTGCTGTGGCCAGGGTGACATAACAACAGAGTGAGACTCTGTCTCTACAACAACAACCTCTTAACTACATAGCCCTTATTCCAAGAAGCCTTCCTTGGTAAGTTTGTCATTTCTCCTTGCTGCCCTCATATCCTGTGCAACCTCTATCCTTTCACTTCTTGCTTTGGATTGTAATTAGCTCTTCAGGTGATTGTTGGATCCACTGGTGTCATTGGTGTTTGAGATCAGGGATTATGGCTTTCATTTTTTGTATTTCCAGCACTTAGAAGAGTGCCTTACTCATAAACAGTGCTCCATAAATGTTAAGCAAAGAGAAAATAAATGAATTCTGTTTCCTGAGGCTGCATGAGAGCAAAGAGAAGCAACTTAACTGTGAGGCAACAATAAGCTTGGATAATGTGGGCAAAAATATGTTGACAACTTTTAAACACTTAATCTGGTAGCTGTAAACCCGAAACAGAGGTCTTCAAAAGTAAGAAATTTACACGGAACAGTAGGAAATGAAAAATTTTACAATCCATATTAAAATTTAAAGAAATATCATAGGTACGCAGATGTCAAATTCTTTCATATTTTGCTTTAAGCAATATATGCATATTATTAACTTGTGTTTAATATAAAGAACTAGGATGTTTCTAAAAGCGTTTCCTCTTAGGGCTGTACTAACCCAGTTTTGTCAGGTGCCAGAAAATAAGACCCCTCTTACCAAACAGCCCCTCTGGTCAGAAAGTCCCTGCAATCTCAGAGAACAAGATTCAATCCTGTATTCACATCTCCTGTAGAGACCAATTCCATAAAATACAACAGGTGGCTCACCAGACAGCCTTCATTTTTAGTTGGACTTTGAGTCAGTTCTCAACATTTGTTTTAATGGATTAACATGGTAAACTTGAAATCATTCTTTCTATAGAAACTTCAAGGTGATTTTAATATTATTCTATTATGATCAACCCCTTTCTTCAGAGACTTTACCTGGTCCTTCTGAAAGACAATGAAAATTTAGACCCATTTACTGTAACACTGAGTCCTCTCCTCCTTCCCTGCCCACCCCTCCTCTCCATCAGCCCCTAAACATTAAATAAACATTAAACAAATTTGATTTTTAGATGCCTAAGCCTCATCAGTATAAGTTTAAATGCTTGGATGAGTCCTATGAACTATCCAAAGTAAACTGTGAGTTATGGCCTCAAATGAATAAAGGGTCTATTGAACAAGCTTAGCTCTGAAACTGCCAAAGGGAGTTTTTCACCTTCCCCCAGAGCACACAGCACCTGAATGTCAATGCCATATGCTTCCTATACCATCTTGTGCTGGTGAGCCTAAGTCTGAATTATTCTTCTCTGTCTAATCAATTCAGAAAACAGATGAAATGCTGCCTGGCATAATAACTTTAATCAAACAAAAATAAAGTGAGTCTTTTTTTTTGTTTTAGAATCATATAACATTTTGTAAACAGAAACTTTTAATATTAAAATAATATAAATTAATGATAATATTAAAATCAATTCTTTAGAAATGAGATGAGCAAACGATTCACAGAAGAAAAATATTTAAGTGGCTGAAAATGAAAAATAAATTTTATAAAGAGGCAATCTTGTGTCATAAGAATAGAGAAGCAAGAATCCAATGTACTGAATTCTGATATGAGGACAATTGATGCTAGTAGATGGCAGGGGGTGGGGGAATGGGGGAACAGAGAGAGAGAAGAAGTGAGGTGGGGAGGGTCATGGTATGTGACATACCTCTTGGGGTGGGACACAATAATGAGAGGGACTTTACCTAACAAATGCAAGCAATGTAAACTGGTTCTTTGTACCCTCAATGATTCTTCAATGATAAAAAAGTAATAAATAAAAATAAAAAGAGGCAATCTCAATAAAAAATTCAAATTAAAATATATTATATTTACTGATAAAATTATACATTTCCTTTTTTTTAATAAGTGTGCAAAGAAATGGACATCTATATGGTGATGTTAGGCTGATATTTTTTTTACAGAGACATTTGCTAATATATAGCGAGAACCTTAACAATTTTATACATTTATCCTAGCTATTTGACTTTTTATAACTCTAAGGAAACAAGCAGAGCTGGCCAGAGTTTAAGTACTACGACTTTTCTCTGTTAGATGGCAAGGGAATCCTAATGTCCACAACAAAGAGTGGGCAATATAAACAAATGCACATGGCAGCGCCTCTGGCTCAGAGGAGTAAGGTGCCTGCCCCCTGTGCCAGAGGAGGCACTTGATACAATGCAACTACCATGCTATAAGTAATATAGCTTTATTAATATGACATACTCATAATACATTAAATCCAAAAGAAGCTTGCATTAAACATTGTCTAAAATACAATTGCCATTTATTTTCAAAAATATACATAAGTGCATAGCAAAAAAAATATGCACATGAAAATGGTTTACCTAGGAAAGGTAAATTTATTAAGGACTTATTTGATTCTTCATATATATATATATATATATATTTTGCAGTTTTTGGCCAGGGCTGGGTTTGAACCCGACACCTCCAGAGTATGGGGCTGACGCCCTATTCCTTTGAGCCACAGGCACTGCCCCTGTTCTTCATATTCTTTTTTTTTTTTTTTTTTTTGAGACAGAGCCTCAAGCTATCCCCCTGGGTAGAGTGCCATGGCATCACAGCTCACAGCAACCTCCAACTCCTGGGCTCAAGCGAGTCTCCTGCCTCAGCCTCCCAAGTAGCTGGGACC
>CAUYQV010163541.1:0-20446 GCA_963574575.1 Galagoides demidoff | reverse complement strand
AAGACTATTAATACTTAATGTAAAGCATTCAGAATTTTGAAACATGTCTAACAGTAAATAAATGTTAGCTGTTGAATTATTTTTTCTTTTCTGTTTTTTAACCTATTTTTTCTCCTTTTTTTATACAAAATTAATCACCAGTTTATTTATTTATTATTTTTTATAATCTTTTTTTATTAGATCATAGTTGTGTACATTAATTCTATCATAGGATACAGTGTGTTGCTTCCATATGCAGTTTGGAAAACTCTCATCCAGCTGGCTAACATAGCCATCATGTCTTTCTCATAATTCTTGTGTTAAGACATTCATATTCAACCTTTAGACAAATTCACATGTACCCTAATAGGATAAATCATAGGCATGATCCCTACAATATCATTCTCTTCACCCATCCTCCCCGCTCCCCTTTCCCCATAGTCTAGGGCTCCATTTGGATTGTAGCTTTCTTAAGATGGCTAACAATTAGTTTCATAATAGTGTTGAGTACATTGGATACTTTTTCTTCCATTCTTGAGACACCTTGCTAAGGAGGACATTTTCCAGCTCCATCCATGTAAACATGAAGAAGGCAAAGTCTCCATCTTTCTTTGTGGCTGTGTAGTATTCCATGGTGTACATATCATCTAACGCCAGTTAGATTAGCCCATATCAAAAAATCCCAAAATCACAGATGCTGGCGGGGTTGTGGAGAAAAGGGAACACTACTGCACTGTTGGTGGGAATGCAGACTAATACGTCCCTTTTGGAAAACCATATGGAGAACACACAGAGATCTAAATATAGATCTACCATTTGATCCTGTAATTCCTCTGTTAGGTATATATTGAGAAGACCATAAATCATGCTATAATACAGATATATGTACCAGAATATTCATTGCAGCCCAATTCACAATCGCTAGGTCATGGAAGAATCCCAAGTGCCAATCGACCCATGAATGGAGCAATAAATTGTCTCCTTTTAAATAAAACAAGAGCCATTCCAGCATATGGAGAATGAAACAGCAAAATAAGCCTATCTGTTGCTAGGTTCTAGGGGGAGAGCTAAAGATTTTGCCATTGGAATTAATAAAACACAATACTCATCATCTTTAAGCCTGCTTCTTCTCCAACTCGCATTGCCCATTACACATATCTAGTCCTTACAATAATTTTACAAAACAGGCAATATTACTATTACACCCCCAAATGAAGAAACTTAGTCTGAGAGATGAAATAATTCTGTCAATTCAAAGAGTCATTTGTGAAATCAAAATCAAATTTTAGGTGTTCTAGACAACATCTACATGTTTAAAAACATGTTTAAAAAAGTTTGGCCCGACCCAGCAGTAGTCCTGCTCTGCTGATGAGGGACGGGGAGCACAAGCTACCCTGTAGATACCTAGGACATTTCCCCTTGCCCTGCCATAGATTCCGGTAAGACTGAGACATGAGTAGACTCCACCCATCTGAGTTGCTTGCTTATGCCATCTGCTTGAAAGAGGTCTTGCCCTCTTTGAGAGCAAGCCCACAGCCAGTGTTATTTTGACAGGTTAATACTGGTTCCTTCTCACCCTCAGACAAAGATCAAGGTGACACGGGTGTAGCCAACACTTGGATGGGAAGGGAGAGGGTGAAACAAGCTCTACTAAGCTCACTTAGGACTATACATACTGTCCTGTGGGACAGTGGGATTTGGGGACAAGCCTACTCAATCCATTGTAGCTACCAGTAATACCAGTATAGACAACATGGGTCCTAATGGGTGATTCCACCACTGTTACTAACACCTCCCATATCACAAAAGCTGCTCAGAGGCCTATAAACCTGCCAACACACTCAGCTCTCTGTCCACAGATTTGACTCTAAGCTCCTTCCTTAGTTTCTAAGCAAGTCATGTGAAGGAGAATTGGCACCACTGGGCACACTAACAGTGCTTCCAGTGTAAACTCTTCTGGGGCCTCTCAAATCAGGCACATTCAGCCCACTCTTACTACCACTGAGGCTCAAAGACTGGCCAGACTGACATTCAAATCCCTAGAAAAACCTCATCACAACCTCAACCAGTAATTGTTCCCTAATCAATGAAAAAAATCACAAATATCTAAGAAATTATACAAATATCACACTACTTTAGGCACCAAGAATCAAAGCCAAAGTGTACTACTCAAGCAATAATATAAATACATCTCCCCTTGAAAAACTTCTCCCTTTGAAAGCAACTTCAAAAAATTAGATCAAGCAAAGACTATAATAGATGTACAGACATCAACAGAAGGATACGGGAAACATAAAAATCAAGGAAATGTGACACCATAAAAGGACCACAACAATTTTCCAGGAATAGATGCCAATCAAAAATAATTCTTCATAATATCAGATAAAGAATTCCAAATACTGATTTTAAAGAAGCTCAAAGAAATGTAAGAGAAATCTAAAAACAAATATAAATAAACCTGAAAATTAATTCAATATATGAATGAGAAATTTGCCATGGAGATAGATATATTTATATATACAAACAGAAATTCTAGATCTCTAAAATTCTTTGAAGGAAGTGGAAAGCATATTCAAAAGCTTTACAAACAGACTAGACCAATGAGAAGAAAATCTCAGAACCTAAACGTAGGACTTTTGAAACAATCCAATCAGATAAAAATAGGGGGAAAAGAAGAAAAAAAGAATGAGCAAAGACTTTGACATGTCTGGGGCTACCATAAAGTGACTGAAATTTTGAGTTAGCAATATACCCAAGGAGGAGAAGAGATTTAAAAGTTTAGAAAACCTATTTAAGGAAAGTAATTGACAAAAACTTTCCAGGACCAGCCAGGAAGTTAGAATGATCTTCAGGCACATACACTGCAGAAAGGACTTCACCATAGCACATTATACTGAGAATGACTAAAGTCAGCTTGGAAGAAAGAATTTTTAAATTAGGATGAAAAAGTGTTTGGCCACATAGAAGGAAACTCCATCAGACTAAAACTTCAAGACCAGAATAAAATGGGACAGCATTTTCAAAGTGCTGAAAAGAAAAATATTGCCCATCAAGAATTTCATAGCCTGCCAGAATAAGCATCATAAATGAAGCTGCTTTATCCTATATGAGCAAACACTGAGACATTTTATCACAGCAAGATTGGCTCATATGGGAAATGCTCAAAAGTCATAAACATAGAAACAAAAGGTCAATAATCACCATGATGAAAACACATAAAAATATAAAACTCATAAATGTTATTAAAAAACACAAAAGGAAGAAGAGAAGAGAATTAAATGACAACAGAAGTTCAGGAAACAGCAAAAAAAAGAGAAAAAGTAAGAAACAAAGAATTTATAAAATAACTAGGTAACAATATGATGAGAACAAAGCTTCATACATGAATATTAACTTTGAATGTAAATGGATTAAATGCTCCACTTAAAAGATGTAGATTGAGAGAATAGATAAATAAAACATGATCCAGTTATATGCTGTTTTCAAGAAACTTGCTTTATCAATATAGACACATATACACTGAAAGTAAAGAGATGGGAAAAAATACTTCATCTAAATATACACAAAAAGCAAGGAGTAGCTACATTTATATCAGAACAAACATACTTTTAAATTAAAACAGTAAAAAAAGACAAAGAAATTCACTGCATAATGAATGATAGAGGGAACAATTCAACAAGAGGCTACAAAAATCCTAAGTATATGCATGTAACCAACATTGAAGCTTACAGATTTACAAACCAAATATTACTAGACCCAAAGAAAGAGATAAAAGTACAATAAGAGTGTGGGACTTCAATGCCCTACTTGCAGCACTAGACAGATCATCAAGACAGAATCAACAAAGAAATATTAAACTTAAATTGAACTTTAGAACAAAGGGGGCTTAACAGACATTTATAAAATAATCCAAAATAATCTCTATCTTAGAGAATTAAGAATATACATTCTTTGCATCAGCACATGGATCATTCTCTAAAATATACAGCATTTTAGTTCACAAAAGAAGTCTGAAGTTTTTTAAAAAATGGAATCATATTAAGTACATTCTCAGATGTTAGTGGAATAAAGGTAGAAATCGATACAAAGGCAAACTTCACAAACTACATAAATATATGGAAATTAAATAGCATGTTTCAATGTTCACTGTGTAAAAGAAATAAACATGAAAATTTAACAATTTCTTGAAATAAATGAAAGTAAAAACACATAGGAATACTTGTGGAATACAGAAAAAGGAGTGCTAAGAGGGATGTTTATAACATTAAATATCTACATCAAAAAAGTAGAAAGATTACAAATTAACAATCTAACAACCAAATTAATGTACCTCGAGGAACTAGAAAAACAAAAATAAAATCATCAATGAAACAAAAATTGTTTTTTTGACCAGATGAATTCACAGCCAAGTTCTACCAGGTATACAAAAAATAATTGGTGCCAATCCTCCCAAAACTCTTCCAAAAGATTAAAAAGGGATGAATCCTTCTTAACTCCTTCTACAAAACTAGTATCAACCTAAGATTAGCAAGCCAGGAAAGGATGCAACAGAGAAAGAAAACTACAGATCAATAACTCCGATGAATCTAATTAGCAAACCCAATCCAACAGCACAAAGAGGGGATAAGGGTTTTGTTCCAGGGATGAGATGCAAGTATGGTTCAACATAAGCAAGTCAATAAATGTGATTTGCCACATAAAGAGAATTCCATTTCAAAAAATAACTCATGTGATCATCTCAACAGATGTGGAGAAAGCATTTCATAAAATCCAGTTTCATTTTATGATAAAAATCTTCAAAAAATTCATCATAGAAGGAACTCAAAATAATGAAAGTCATGTATGACAAGCTCAAAGCCAACATCATACTAAATGAGGAAAAGTTGAAAGCATTCTTCCTAAGAACTGGAACAAAACAACAATGCTCATTTCACTATTTCTCTTCAAAATAGTGTGAGAAGCTCAATCCAGAGCAATAAGGCAAGGAAAGAAAAAAAGATCATCCAAATTGGAAAAGAGAAAGTCAAATTACAGTAGAATCTTAAGCTGACCACCCAAGGAACTGTAACTAATATGTCAAAATATAGAGGTAGTCAACATAGGAACTAGACCTACTGTACTGAAATGTACTTGTGGTGCATGTTCAGTCTAAGAAAATTAGGTCAACTTAAGGAGGTAATCAAGGTAGGGAGGTGGTCGACTATGTTCTATTCCTGCATTTTTTTTTTTTTGATGATCTTATACATAGAAAATCCTAAAGACTTCTCCAACTGACTCCTAGACTTAGCAAATTAATTCTGCAAAGTATCAGGTTATAAAATTTATGTACAAAATTACCAGAATTTCTATGTACCAACAATGTCTAAGCTGAGAGTCAAACCAAGAACTCAATCCCATGTATAATAGATGCAAAAAATATAATAAAATACTTTGAAATATATTTAATTGAGGAGGTAAAAGACCTCTATACGAATCACAAACTACTAATTTACAAAAAAACAGATGACACAAATAAATGGAAAAACATCACATCCAGATGGACTGAAAGAATAAATATTTTAAAATGTCCATACTGAGCCAGGCGCAGTGGCTCATGCCTATTATCCTAGCACTCTGAGAAGCCAAGGAGGGAGAATAGCTTGAGATCAGGAGTTCCAGATCTGCCTGAGCAACAGGGACACCACATCTCTAAAGAAAATAAATAAATAAAAGAAAGAAAGAAAAACTAGCTGGGCATTGTGCTGGTACTTGCAGTCCCAGCTACTTGAGAGGCTAAGGCAGAAGGATAGCTTGAACCTAGGATTTTAAGATTGCTGTGAGCTAGGCTGATGTCATAGCACTCTAGCCTTGGGTAACAGAGGGAGACTGTTTCAAAAAATAAAAAATAAAATAAATCAAGTGCCATCCTACACAAAGCAATATACTGCCTCTATGCAATACCTACCAAAATTCCTTAGTCATTTTTCACAGAATTAGAACAAACAGTTCTAAAATTCATATAATATCAAAAGCAATCATGACTAGCCAAGGCAATCCTAAGCAAAAAGAACAAAACTAGTGGCATTACATTACTTGACTTGAAAATATACTAGAAGACTATCTTAACCAAACAGGATGCTACTGTTAAAAAAGTAGATACATAGATTAATGAAACAGAATAGAGAACCTAGAAATAAAACCACATACCTACAACCAACTGATGCTTGACACAGCAGACAAAAATAAACACTGAAGAAAGAAAAAGGACATTCTATTTAACAAATGGTGATGCCGAAATTGGATAGCGATATGCAGAAGAAAGAAACTGGATCCCTATCCCTCACTGTTAAATGTAGGGTCTGAAACAGTAAAAGTCCTATAAGAAAATCTAGGAAAAACTCTCTGGACATTGGCCTTGGCAAAGTATTTATGAGTAAAATCCCCAAAGCAAATGCAATAAAAATATAAATAGACAAGTAGGACTTAACTACACTGAAAATTTCTGCACAGCAAAAGCAATAAGGAAAAGAGTAAATATAATAAAGATTTACAACTAGTATGTACCCATAATATTTACAAGTACATTCAAAAGCCCATCATGTTGATTAAGATGCTAGTGAGTTATAGGCATTCTACTAGGTGACTCCATGTTGCCCAAGGATAGAGCTGAAGATCCAGGTAGTAGTATTCTCTTATCCATCTAAAATCTTACTACGCAAAAACCAGATTGAACTTGTATGGAAAGTAACTTGGACCCCTAGTATAGACTTATCTAAACTATACTACTTTCTGACACTAACAGAAACAACAGCAAATACCTGAAAGTAGAATCAGTCTTCAGGCTCACCTATCATTTCTCTCTTCTAGATCCAGAAATACTCACTTGGACCAGTAATATTGCTTCAGAACTGATGTTCTTTTAAAAGAAACTCTCGTAGTTAATATCAATTCTGATTCTAATTTGGGCTTTACATTTCTTGAGTAGACAGCACCTCACTGTCACGGCAATGTTATCCCTTATTTCATTTTTGTTAATTATGTTGCACTTGAGTTTATGATGATTCCATTTTTCACATCTGTGTTCAAGGTCCAGTTCAAGCAAGTGTGTTGACTGAGGACCATCAGAAAAATAGATCATAAGGAAAGTCCAAGAATAAAATAATCTGAGGATAGACACAGATATTTCCAGTGTTAGAAGATCAGGGCTGTGTTCAGAGAGTGGCCAAGTGTATGAAGGGAGATAGAGAAAGTGGGAAAACAGTTAGAAATGCTGTTTTTCTTACTAACTAACAACACAGATGTATCAGGGAGTTAAAATACAGTTACTCATGACTCAAAGCAAGAATTTGTATGAAGGGAGATAGAGAAAGTGGGAAAACAGTTAGAAATGCGGTATATTTTTCTTACAGCCCAACAACACAGATGTATCAGGGAGTTAAAATACAGTTACTCATGACTCAAAGCAAGAATTTTAAAAGCAAAGATTTCACAATAGTATTCAGCCGCTTCTTTTGCCTCCATTCACGCTCCTATGTTCCCACTGTGATTCTACCCTGAAGTTGGCTGGTTATTGTAGAATAGTTTATTAAAGACTTTGAAAGCTAAGAAAAAGTGTTTAGATATACGATGTTAGGCAAGAGACAGTCTGTGTAGATTTCTGAACAAAAGAGTAGCAAGAGAAATGTGAAACTAGCAGAACTTCAGAGTGGCAGAAATTCGTTTGATAAACTGAAATTCAAAATATAAGTCAAAACGGTAATCCAAACCACATACTCATTCTTAAATCTTTTCCTGGGTCAAACCCAGAGACTACAGGTTCTTAGGAGGCAGAGATTTTGCGTTTAGTTCAATTTAACTAACACTGATACAAGAGTCTGACTAAACAGGGAGCTACCATTGTTTTATGCTTTGCATTTTAGCACTTTAAATACAAAATTGTTAGCCAGGTGTGTAGTTTTCAGTGCACAACATTTGGGGCCAAATATTGGGAAAGTGTTTCATAAAATTCCTTTTTATTTGAAGTGGCTGAGATTTTTAGAATGGAAACTTTTTCTGTAAATTTGAAGAGGAAATAAATTGCGAGAGAGTCGGATTTTGCACCTGTTAAAACGTTCACATGGCTAGCAATTTCAAATTCTGAAGCCAGAAAGACCATACCTTTGATTTCCGGTTCTGACATATTCTAGTTTTGGGATCTTGCATTTCTCTGGTAAAATGGAGAGAATAAGGTGATTTTCAAAAGACTTTCTGAGTGCAGTAAATTATAAACTTCTGTGAAAATTAACTAGCCTAACATCTGGCTTAGAAAATTCTCAATGATTATTATTCATTTACTTCTTTCCTCAACAATCACAGAGAAACTGAAAGCAAATTAGAATTTCCAGACCCAGTGGTCTTCCTTACAATTTAACACATCAGCAGCTGATGCGGCCCTATTTTATTTTCACTCACAGCCACGAGTTTCCCATGTGTGTAGAGAATTCTCTTACTGTTCTGGAATGCTGCACCGCCATGTTAAAAATTACTTCAGTTCACCTAGAAGGGAATTTTTGCCTACCTAGCAGATCAAAATTACTTTAAACGAAAAAGAATAACATAATACTACATCTCTAGAGACCAAGAGGCCAGACTAGTTCTCTACATAATGCAGAGAGAAATCATTAAAACTCACTAAAAGATAACATTCCAAGGAAGACCTACATATGTTCTTTTTTCTTTCTTTCTGTTTTTTTTTCCAATAGAGTAAGATGAGCCTTGCATTTCAAGATTTTTTTAATTCTTAAAAAAGCACCTTTCTGCACTATTAAAGGAAGTATCATTAACTCTGTATCAAATTACTATTTGTAAGGTTGTATGTTCTTTGCTTTTCTCTTCTTTTTCTTTTCCCCATGGCTGGTGGACCATGGGTTGCAAAATTTAGCATTTCTGATGGCCAATTGCTGTCTTACCTTGGAAGAGTCATCTGACCTCTCTGAGGCTTTGTTTCTTAATATGTAAACTGTCAGTGGTATCTGATAACATAACTGTGAAGATTAAGATAAAATATGAACATACCTTTGCCTAGTGTACAGCATAGCTGTTATCATCAGGTATGAGAAGCACATATGGCAATGTCAGTGTAAATTCTCACGAGGTTTGAGTTACCTCCACGTCTTTAAAGCATTATACTAATAGAACTGCAAAGCTCAAGGTTCAAGTTCAGAGTCCTGCTAAAGAAAACTGAGCCTCTTAGACTTTGAAGGCTCTGGAAGATCATTTTGTAGATCAATAACTCCCAAACTTTTCCCAGCCTAACGTGCTAAGAAATGAAGCACATTCCCATTGGAAGCAGTGACTCATGATGGTATTATGTCTTTTTTTTTTAATTTCTTATAGCATAACTGTGTACATTAGTGCAAACGTGGGGTACAGTGTGCTATTTTCATATACATTTTGAAATACTCTCATCAAACCGGTTAACATAGCCTTTATGTCATTTTCTTAGTTATTGAGTTAAGACATGCATACTCTGCTTTTAGAAAGATTCACTTGTATCCTTGTAAGATAAACCATAGAGGTGACCCCACCAATTTATATGGATGGAATTAGAAAATGTGCTTCTTAGCAAAGTATCTCAAGAATGGAAGAAAAAGTATCCAATGTATACAGCCCTATTTTGAAACTAATTCATAGCTTTGATAGGAATGTCATAACCTAATTATAGCCTTAGAATATGGGAAGCGGGTGGCAAAGGAGGGAGGGTCATCATGGTATTAAAGCACATGGATTGGGATGATTAGTCTGGAATATGGTAAGGGGTGTGTGTGGGTTCTAAGTAATTCTGATAAGCTCTTTTCATGGCATATTCATAGTCATTATTACAGACTGAATTTACCAATGCAAACATATTGCCTAGCAAAGTTTCAAAAGGGAAGACCTTCCAAGTGACCAACCAGATCCTAACTGATGAAATTAAAGAAAAATCTTCTCCAAGGTGCTGAGTGTGCTTCCTCAAATAAAGTCAATGGACAGGTTTCTTGCATCAAAGAAGATGATAAGAATAATTACCCAAATAAAGGGCAGTGTGGATGAGGAAGGCCTTGAGTTTTAAACTATGTCAGGATTTTTTTTTAATGACAAAGTTAATGATACTTCATTTAACCAAGTCCTATAACATAGGAATGTGGACATAAAAACTTACCAGCCTCCACCTACATTTCTCTATAGTCCAGCCCACTGATAGAAATATTTACAGGGTGGGATGTATGTATCTATAGCATTCTCTGTGATTGTAGAAACTTACAGATTTGGTTTTGACAAAAAGTGGACAGTACCCCCATATGTTTACTGCAACTTGTTTGGGGGGGGGGCTTAAAAATTCCATGGATTCCCTTTCAGCTTAATATATAAATAGAGATTGAGGTAAAGACAGAGCTCGTGATCAAGAGGTAGAGAGTGGTGTGAGAAACAGAGAGAGCGTAAAATAAAGTATTTAGTGACCCTTTTCCTTCTGATGAATATTGAGATTTTCAGCTTTTTTAAAATCAAAAGCTAAAAACCTATCTTTATACCTCTATCTTATATTCTTCCATAGCTTCCTTGTATTTCTATGGGTCAGTTTCACAAAAGTTCTATTGCTGGGTGAGAGCATGAGTTAATTTATTTAATTTATTAAAGAAGTCCTGTTTCTTTTTTTTTTTAAATGTTATGCTAACTCATAGTCTCACCAGTAGTTCATGAGAGGAAACATTTCCTCACATCCCCCAGCAATAGATGTAATAATTTTTAAATTTTTGGTTCAGCTTAAGAGTAAAAATATCAACAGCATTATTGCCTACCTGTGATCTTTGTCTTTGATTAATCCTTTATAATGATTTTCTCTAAATGATCTTTGCATACTCATTTTTATATCAAGTAGCATATTCTTTCCTTTTCAGTTTGTGGGAAATTTTTATATATTGAACACAATTCCTGTTTGTCTAACTTAGCTTAAAAATTTATTTTGAGAACAGATTGTCAAGACTGAAAATAATAAATTTTTCTATGTCTTCTTGTAACCCATAACCTGTTTTCTCTCAATTATATTGAAGATCACCTTCACGTGTAAATAAGCAATCTATTAGCATGACTCTTAACCCCCTGTTGAGGCAAAGATCCTGTTATCTATTATCCTTGTACGAATTGGCAACGCAAATCTGAAAATAATTGCTGTTTTTTTTTTCTCAGCCTACAAGTGGAGCATATTGAAAATCATTTCAAACACCAACATTGTATCTAAGAAAAAAACTAATAAATGATTCAGCCTTTGGTAGTTATCTTTCATATCTATGCCATCAGAAGAATGAGTACCTCCACTGTTATTGTATTTTAGTATATATGTGGCTGAAGGGAGCCCTATTATTGTATTTTAACACACGATTTCAATCAAGTTTTATCTTTCCTTCCCTCATTCTTCCTTCTATCTTCCCTTAATGTTTTATTCTTTCTTTTCTGTATTATAACAATGTTGTTCTATTTTTATGGGCTATTTCAATTTGAGTTGCTTTCTTCTGTTTTTTCATTTTTTTTTTGTCCTTTATTTTTTAAATCAGAAAAGGAGCATACCTGGGAAAGGAAGAGCAGCTGGGAATATATTATACATTTTTCTGTCCTCTTAGAAATAAAACTATTCATAATGCCTACATTCCAAAGACAGGTAAGTGACAAAGACGTTAAAGTATCTGAAACACATTTGAGACACATAGATCAACTTGATAGGATATCATTTCATTGTTTTCTAAATGTATGCGTTAAAGCAGGAAGTATTATTTCAGAGAAAAGAATAAAAAGATGAATGAGGGCAATAGCAATGATGAATGCACGTGCCTAGGATAAGTCTGTTTGTAAAGAAGTCTAGATTCCATCAACCTAATGAAGAAATATTAAAACGGAATTCAAGGACCTGCTTTAAGAGCATGAATTTTTCAAAGCTTTATTCCATAAGATTTATTTTATTTTAGGATTCCATCATTTTTAACTTAATGAGAAGTTAAATTATGAAATATTGGATACTCCTGCTCTTATCTCATTTTGATGGCCTTGATGGAAGAATGATATTTATTATTACATTATTCAAGGAAGGAGCGATTTTTCACAGAAAGACTTCTATAAGATTATTAGGTATTTATCAGCATAGCAGAGTGACCCTAAAAATGTTCTTACTATGTACTGGGCCACTTAAGATGGAGACAAAAAGAAATAAAATGATACTTCAATGAAAGGTCAGGACATGAATCTGCAGAAAAGTTGGTCCTTTACATGATTGACCATCACAAAAAGGACAAGGAAACTACCAAAATACATCTCCACTGAGAAAGGAAATTGGGAAATTCTGCACGACCTTATTTGCCATTCACCATATTTAAAAGAATTTAGTAACACTCATAAAATTTTGCAGACATCTAGACAAGGATGTGATCCTCCATTAATTATATAATAATACTTATCATTATTGCTGACATTGATTGAGCATGTACTGTGTGCCTGGCACATAAAGAATATATGAGATTTTCCAGCCGGAACCCTAACAAGACCACTGAGACAAACACAATTCAGTTCACTCTAAGGGAGAGGCTTAGAACCATTGACAGACCTCTCTATTCCAAAGCTACTCAGGGTCTACGAGGGACAGCTACATCTTTGGCTTGCTCTAATGACAGAAAGCTGTAACTCTGAAATTGTGTTTCAGACTTGTTTGATGGCTGGTACTATTTAGAAATAAAGAATCCTTTGCATTTTTAAAGATAGAATAATTTTCAAGAGTCCTCCTCGTTAGCACTGCTGTTACATGAAGTG
This sequence comes from Galagoides demidoff, assembly GCA_963574575.1. Classification (NCBI taxonomy): domain Eukaryota; kingdom Metazoa; phylum Chordata; class Mammalia; order Primates; family Galagidae; genus Galagoides; species Galagoides demidoff. The sequence continues at coordinate 7,675 of CAUYQV010163541.1, read as the reverse complement.
GCCATCATAAAATGAGAATGAAAGAGGAAAGAAGAAGAAAGGGTAGGGAAGAAAGGAGAGGCAATGGCATCTTTCTGAAACTGTACCTGCTGTTAATTACATTCGGTGTTGGTGCAAGTGTGTCCCAAGCCATGGATGCAGGTAAATCGGAAACATGCAATGTTTGATGGTGATACCTGTTGAAAGATTAAGGCAATAGTTTCAAGAATCTCCTGATCAACAATCAATATCTAACTGCATCGTAAAAAGGGCAGGTGAGGTAATCACCTGAAGGAAAAATAGGAGGAATTAATCGAGGTTTACAGAGACATCTACTAATGAAGGGTTAGAGGGCTGTATTGTGTTGTGTGAACAATAACACACACACACGCACAGTATGGGTAAAAATACTCCCCGATACTCCAGCCTCATACAGAAAGTGACAATCCTGTATATTTCTTAAATTTTGCCAAAATTCGCTACCTTTGCGAAGCTGATAAGTTGCATTTTTTGAGTATCATGAGGACAGATGATAAGCTCCATCATAGGCTGTTTTGGAAAAAATACAACCCAAAGGCAATGCCATACACATAGAACTATTATACTGTTCTCTGCAAGAGATCTTAGGGTTTCTTTCTATAATTCTAAAGTATATTTATCAGAGCTCAAGTGCTCATTTTCAAAATCAAAGCTGTTTTTTTTTTCTTTTTCATTTCATATTGGCTTTTATCTTAGCTTAAAGGAGAATTATCACATTATTTAGATGAAGTACTACTTGCATAGTTCTAACTTGTGTAAATAACACATATAACTATCTATGCAAAATCTTTCCTATGCTTGTGACAAGCTTAATGGCAAGAGTTATTTAGCTATCGCTAAACCCAATTTTCTCTACACAGAAATATTTACAATATGATGAGAGATACAAACACCATTACAGAGTTAAAAATATTTTTTTTATTTTTTATTTTGAAATACTTTTAGCTTACAGAAAGTTTCGAATGTAGTACAAAGTTTTAACTCTACTTTCCTAATATTCATGTTTTATATAATCATAGTACAATTATCAAAATCCAAAACTAACACTGATACAATGATATTAAATAAACTACAGACCTCATTCTTATTTCACCAATTTTTTACAATTTGTTTCTATTGCCAGATCTAATCCTGGATTCCACCCTCTGTTTAGTTACTTTGTCTGCTTAGTCTCCCCCCATCTGACAGTCTTTCTTATCATTCATGACCTTGAAACTTTGGGAAAGTACTGATCTATTGTTTTATTTAGTTTGGGTTTGTTTGTTTTTCACACGATTAGACTGAGGTTTGGTACATTGGCCAAAAGACTACAGAAGTGATAAGCCCTTTTCCATGATTTATATCAGGAGGGGACTGGTGTTGGTATGTCTTATTACTGGTGATGTTTATCACCTTTATCCCTTGGTTAAGGTAATTCTTGCCTCATCTCCACCGTGAAGGTCATATTACATATTCTAATAAATCATGTTATGAGTATTATCTTTTTTTTTTCTTACTCGAACTGCCAATTTACCCTGTCTTTTGTTTTTCAACACCTTCTTATTTTCTGGCACCACAATATCCCAGGTTCCTCATATTTTTTTTTGCCCTGGTTTTGGAATCAATCATTTATCCAAGGATGTTGATTGCCAGAATAGACTTTAGAAACCATAATCTCAACATTAGGTGCTGTCCTTATCGCAGGAACTTCATGGCTTCTGTGCATTCCACACAGGAAGTTAGGAAATTGCTTTCTCTCTCTCTCCCTCTCTCTCTCTATCTATCTATATATGTACATAGATATATCTATCTATATCTATACATATATAGATAGATAAATAGACACGTAGATAGATAGATATATGTGTATGTGTGTATATATATATATGCAGACACACACAACTCATATACACACACACCAACCCATGCATCCAGGTGCAACTACATTTAACTCTGTATGCACCCACGTGTGTATGCAAGCATCTATCTAACTCTACCCCTCTCTCTCCATCTATCCCATGAGTTGCATTCCTCTCTCCTCTTTCAATCCAACAGATTTCTTTTAAGCCTTCCCCTTTTTCTTATTTATATAATTTTCTACACCAGTGAGAAATCTGCTTCTCATTCCCTACAATAAACTTCCTTATTTGTTCAGTTCTAGTAAACACCCAGCATTTTCAGAATTGATAACCCATACCCTTGTGAAAAGATGCAGTTGCTAAAGTACAGTACAGGAGTAAAGTCCTCTTGTTTCCTTAGCCTTACAGTATAGAGTCAAAATACTGTTTTACAAAGTTCATCAGGTTAGTTAATTTCTTTCCACCTCTGTTCGGTGTGGTTATGTGTGGTTGAAGACCTAAAAATAAGCCCAATATTGTGTGCTACCTTAATAGCTGGTAACACAGGAGGCCTCAAGTAGCCTAACCCAGGCTCCCCGCCTCTCTGCACCCTCCAGCTGAGCCAGCCTCCGTGTCAGAGGGGGCAGGTGCCATTCCTGCTTATTCCCAAGTGCTATTCCCGTCAGTTCACTGCTGACCTCAGAATGACTCAAACACGCCAATCACATCCTTCCATGGGAACCACAGAGGCTCTATGCAGGTTCATTCATTTTACTTTTCCTAATTTTTGTGGTATTAAAGTTTCCTATTTTTGCAATGTCCAGATACTTCAGCAGGTTTTGAAGTTTGTAGTGACAGTGGAGAAACGGCTACTAAGTCTTCTTTTTTCTCATACATTGTCCCTTTTTCCTTCTTTCCCTCTGCCACCCAGTTGCTAAAAAGTGCTGCTTCTTTCCTTTCTGACTTCCATTCTCTCTCCCAGGACCTAGGTCTTTTGAAGCCACTTCCTTATTCTTGCAGATCTTGTGGTCCATTTCCTGTAGCCCATGCTCATAAGTGCCCATAACTGCCCAGAAGCTTTTGTAGTATTTTGAGGCTTAGGTGGGCTCAGCGTTCTATACAACAATTTATCAGCATTAGGCTCCTTCTCTGGTTCTCTTTTGCCTTCTCTGCAGCTTCTCATGGTCTGTCTCACCAAGAAGCCTGGAGGCATGATAGGAGCAGTGTCACAAGTGTAAAACTTCATGCCCTAGAATCTGCTGATTTTTTTTTTAATTTTCAGAATATTGGAGGGTACACATGCTTTGTTTATCTACTTCATTTTTGTACAGATTGAGTCAAAGTCCTAAGTGTGTCCTTTGCCCAGATACTGTGCACTGTACCCAATAAGTGGGAATTTAGCCACCCCCCTCCCACCTTTCTCTGAGCTTGATTTTCATTGAGATTGACTTCCATATGAGCTGAAATGTTGATTGATTAGTTCCAATTTGGTATTGAGTACATGTGTTTGTTTCTCCATTCTTGTGATGGTTCACTTAGAAGAATGTTTCCTGTTCCATCTAGGTTCCCACAAAAGATACTAGACTGCCTTTTTTTTTTTAATGTCTGAGTAATACTCTGTGGTGTGTATATGCCACATTGTATTAATCCATTCATGTACTGGTGGGCACTTGGGTTGTTTCCATGTCTCTGCGATTGTAAATTGTGCTTCTATAAATATTCGAGTGCAAGTGTTCTTTGTATAAAATGACCTTTTTTTCTTTGGGGTAAATATCCAGCAGTGGGTTTATTGGATCAAATGATAGGTCTACTTTAACTTCTTTGAGGTATTCCCTTATAGTTTTCCATGGTTTTACTAGCTTGCAATCTGGAATTTGGTGAATATTTTCTCCCTCTTTTCAGTCATAATTATTTGGAAGCTTCAGCATTCTGTCTTCTAGTTATTCTGAGGGGGTAATAATTTCTGTGTAGCTTCAATATTACCTCCTTGTACTTTTTTGTATCATTAGAAGACAGCCAGCTATATATAGGTGGCTGTAATTGCCTCCAGTCTTCAGTCATGCATTACATGATTTCTAAAGTCATATGAGTCTCTATAATTGATGTTTCCTGTGCCAACAATTTAATGTCCCCACCTCTGTCTAAGACATTTTGGTGGGGGAGAATTCCTGCTAGTAATGATTTTCCAGAGAAGTCGAATCAGAAACTGCTTAGTGTCTATATGACTAAAAAAAAAGTAACCATATCCTAGACGGTTAACCTAATCATTCCTCTGTGCAAAACTTAAATATGAATCCTGCATGTCCCCATCTGGAGAAGAGAAAAAGGCTCAACAAGTATTGACTAGAGGGAATGTCTTCTCATGTGTCCATTACTTCTACTTGTGCGCCTCTGAATACAGAAGTTCCACGAAGCACACAGAAATGAATATTAGAAGTAAGGATCCATTATAGTCACTGACATGCAACAACAGATGACTTGTTCACCCCAGTGAGCTTTCAGCAGAATTGTTTCAGGACCATAATTGCTCATTTCCTGAAATCCAGGAGTCTGATGATTTTGACAGGTTTCCCATTTGTAGATATGTTCAGCTCTCTCCCTGCAGAAGTGCTAGTGAATAGCCGCATTTCCTTAGATTCGGGCTTATCAGTAACAGGGGTTGATAAAACCTTACTTTCTCTTTGACCTTTTGTCACAGGAGGCAGCTCCAACTTCAAATTGCCATGGACTAATGGCAGTTAGTTAACAAGGATGCAAACTTTAAAATATGTGTTTCATCCTTAATCCATCAACCTGTATGGAAATGTAATTCAGCTTGATGGTTCATAAAAATGATTTATGTGCTCCACACTTTTCTAAGTCTGACATCATGCAAAGTGTGGCACATTTTACAGATGGACAAAAGGTTCCACAGAAAGCCGAAAATGCTGTTAGCAACATGGTTGAGAGAAACAAAGATGGAAGAGGTTTATTATAACTGAAAATGGATGATAGAAACTTAGGGTCAAAACTCTCCAAATTCTGTTACTGGTTTCTACTCCCAACAGGAAAGAGTGCATGTGATGACTGGAAACATTTGGGTGTTGCTATGACCAACAGCAAATGGGGTCTTTACCGTGTTTCTTACTTATTTCATCACATTATGCCTAATTTCTAGACTGCAACTTAGTGAGTGACATATTTGGCAAAATATTTCTACAGTATTTTTGGTAATACAATTGTTCCTAGATATTACACTTTAACATACTAAAGTGAAACATGAAACCAGTTTAGTCAAAGACTCCAACCAGTCATTCATTACACCTCTGTGTGAAACAGCAAAAGGAAAAGGTTATCTCAACTGATTCAGTTTAGTCAAAGATACCAGCCAGTCATTCATCACACCTCTATGTGAAATAGCAAAAGGAAAAGGTTTTGTCAACGGACTCAAAGAGGAGTTCGTGGTTTAAGTGCATGGAGCAATTAAAATCTATGACTGACAGGCCAGGGCTTCTGAATGACCAATGTACCTGTAACTTGATACTCTAAAGCCTATAAAAGTGACATAACAAAAACCTGTCATCTTAAGAAAATTTTATGCTGCAATTGGATTCTGGAGGAATTGCTGGAAGTTTAATCACAGGCTCAGAAAATGGTGTTTTCTATTCTTACTTTAAGCTTCGAAGGCCACATCAACATTGCAGACTTGGAGTAATGCTAAAATGTGCAGTTTATCCATACTCTTCAAGAAAAGTCCAGTAATATAAAAATTACTAGTTAATAGGTAAGCACATCTCCTGAATTGTTTTTCCAGTCTCTCTTGGTAATTTAACAGATTTCTTTTGTCCTGGAACGATTATTTTTTCAGGGTAAGACGCTAGTCACTTATTTGTAAAGAGAATGCATTTTCCTTGGTTTTTACTACTCACATTTTGGGGAAAACATATCACAAAATGACACTTTTGTTTGTAAATTCCTAGAAAGAATTAGGTATCTCACTTGTCTCACAGCCTTATAGCATGCTCTTTCTATTTTAAGTGTACTCTTACCAAAATAAAACTTCATGCCATTATTTTCGTATACTATAATTTTTAGTTATAATCTCCTTTAGCTCACCTTTGAATACACAGTTGCTTAAAGATGTCTGATGTCTAGAACTATGCAAGAACAAATTTCTGTTGTTTTAAGACACCAAGTTAATAATAGTAGATTATAGAAGCCTTAGGAAACTAATACAATATGAAACCTTTTTGCCTTTCATCATTCAGTACATTATGAGATATAGATTTTTCATAAATGTATAATATAGCCTGCACTTTCAAAGACAATATGCCAGGTAAAAGGTAGAAAGTCTTGGGCTCACTGGTGGAAAAAGATAGCCCACATAAAGTAGGTGTATAGTGGGATGCTCTCAGTGGGGTCAATGAGGGCAAACACAACCTACAAAAAGTCAGTGGTAACATTTTCCAGACTTAGCCTCAGCTTCAAAAGGAACAGGAATTATTTTTAAAAGCATATATCTCTTCAGACATGGTAGCCAAAACAATAATAAGGAAGAAACTGGAGGAATTCACACTCCCAATTTCAAAATTTGCTACAATGGTACAGTAATCAAGAAAGTGGTATTTACATAAATATTGACTTATAAAACAATGGAATAGGATTGATAGTCCAGAAATAAACTATATTCAAACATAATGTGCAATTGATTGTCACTGAGGATGTGATGACAACAGAATGAAGACGCAATAGTGTTTTCACCAAATGGTGTTGGAACAAACGAATGTAAACATGCTGATGAATGAATTTGGACCCCTACCTCACATCATATTTAAAAGTTAACCCAAAATGTGTCAAAGACCTAGATGTGATAGATAAAAATATAAAACTCTTAGAAGAACTTATAGCCGAAAATCTGTGATCTTGGTTTAGGGCACAGTTTTTAAATAAAACACCAAAATCACAATAACAAAAGAAAAAATAGATAAATTAGACTTCATCAAAATTAAAATCTTTTATGTTTCAAAGACCATATCAAGGAAATAAAAAGGCACAGAATAGGAGAATATTCACAAAGTATATCTGATATGCTTATAATTGTGCAATTTGTAATTTGTATAATATATAAATAACTCTTACGATTCAAAAGCAAAAAGACACATAACCTAATTAAAAATAAGCTAAGTATCTGAATAGCCATTCCTTCGAAGCATATAAATGACCAACAGGCATGTAAAAGATTCTCACATGCTTAATGATAATGGAAATGCAAATCAAACCACAATGTAATACTACTTCATACTCATAAGGACAGCTATAAAAAAAAAATAGAAAATAACTAGTGCTGGTGAGAATCCAGACAAAATTGGAACTCTCATACATAGTTAAGGAGAATGTAGGATGGTACAGCCACTGTGGAAAATAATTTTCCCGGTCCTCAAGAAGTTAAACATAGACTTATCATATCACCCTGCAATTTCCCCACTAGTTATATCCCCAAGAGAACTGATAACATGTGTTCTTTAAAACTTATATGTGAATGTTCATAACAGCATTCTTAATGATGGCAAAAAGTGAAAATAACCCAAAGGCCCATCAGCTGATGAACATATGTATGTATAAACGCAATGTGGTAGATCTACACAATAAAGTGTTATATAATAATAAAAATGAATAAGTACTGTTTTATGCTACAACACTGATGACTCTCGACAAGGTCATGCTAAATTAAAGAAGCCACACACCAAAGGCCTGACAGATTATAATGATTCCATTTACATGAAATGGTCAGAATAGGCAAACACATAAAGATAGATAGTAGATTAGTGGTTGTTAGGCATAGAAGGTGAGAAGAAGAGAAA
>CAUYQV010163539.1:0-12782 GCA_963574575.1 Galagoides demidoff | reverse complement strand
AGCAAAGTATCACAAGAATGGAAGAAAAAGTATCCAATGTACACAGCCCTATTATGAAACTAATTTATAGTTCTCAAATGAAAGCTACAACTTAATTCTAGCCTAAGAATATGGGGAGGGGTTGGGGGAGGGGAGGGGAGAAGGGCAGATGAGTGGTGGGAGGGTGACTGGAAAGATCACCTATATGGTCTGTCTAACAAGGGTACAAGTGAACTTTTCTAGAACTAGAGTATAAATGTTTTAACACAATAACTAAGTAAATGACACAAAAATCTATGTTAACCAGTTTGATGAAAATATTTCAAATTGTATATGAAAATACTACATTGTACCCCATGTTTGCATTAATGTATATAGCTATCATTTTAAAAAAAATACTTAATTATTTGGAAATGAGGTCATTTAATCACCTTTTCTGAGCCTCAACTTCCTTATTTGTAAAACAGTTACTGGGAAAACTAAAGTAACACTTTTCCCAGTAACTAGCACAGGCCAGTCCTCAATGAATGCTGGTTACTACTATCAACAACCACAATTACTACCTATTTCACTGGTTCCTGTGTTCTCTTTTCCCCAAATCTTAGCATAGCTGCCCTTGAGCTCTAACAAGGACAGGAGCATCCTGTGGCGCAAATGGCTTTGACCCATACAGCCATGGCCCCTGCCTTGGGTCCCACAAGGCCTTATCCCTAGCTCAGTCCACATGCCCCACTACTCTCTGCCCAGTGTCCCACCAAAAATTCATGTCCACCTTATGTATGGTGGGGATGTCCTACAGTTTGCTGATAAGAAGCAAGTGGCCCATCATGCCCAGTATGGGGAGAAAGACAGCCCACATCAGTCCTGAGGCAGTGCAGGGTGACACAGCCAGTTGGGTGCAGAGGACTTCTCCAGCTACACTGTTCTCAGACATGGGGGCCCTTGGTCAGGCAGCTGCCCTCCACTCCACACCCATCACAGCCCTTCCTGTCGGGGGCACTGGGCAGGGCCCGGGTGTGGGTAGAGGGCAGCCAAAGCCTGAGTCACTGGGAGTGGACAGTAGGTCTTGGGTTGTGGTCTGCATGGGGAAGACTGAGAGGGTGGAGTGGGCTCAAGGCCACCTCCACCTCAGAATCCCTCACCACCCTGCTGTGTGTGAGCAGGGGGCTGTCTCTGAGGCTGGGGGGCACCTGCTCCCTCCCGTCCCACCCCAACCTTGTTAGCCAGCAGGAAAGCAGAGGCCCACAGAGGGCTGCTGATCCACCCAGGTGACAGGCCATGTGAGGACTAAGGCCACTACTTTGGCTTTCAAGTTGAGCTGACAACTCTGGCTGTGCCCTCCACCCTGGAGAGAGGGACTGTCACTGGGGCTAGAGTGGCCCAGCCCCTCCCTGGGCTGCTTCCCACCCAGGTCTATAGACACAATGAGGAAAAGCCCGACTCAGCTCAGTGCCTGTGGCTCAAGTGGCTGAGGCACCAGCCATATACACCTAAGGTGGTGGCTTCGAATCCAGCTGGGCCCACCAGAAACAATGACGGCTGCAACCAAGAAATGGCCAGGCCTTGTGGCGGGCGCCTGTGGTCCCAGCTACTTGGGAGGCGGAGGCAGGAGACTCGCTTGAGCCCAGGAGTTGGAGGTTGCTGTGAGCTGTGATGCCACAGCACTCAACCCAGAGTGACAGCCTGAGGCTCTGTCTCAAAAAAAAAAAAAAAAAAAAGGAAAGAAAGAAAAGCCCAACTCCATGAGCAAGGCCTCCCTGAAGCTTGCCTGACACCTGCCCAGAGCTCTTGCTGCCTCTTTCCGCTCTCTGTTCCACGTGCAGGCCACTGTCACCATCCTGGTCATTACATGTTGGCTCTCGCTACCTGCCTCCATGATCCCCGGGACTCTCTTCTCTAACACAGTAGCCTCATGGTGTCTCTTTATCTGGATCTCCCAGAGCTTCAGGAGAGGGAGCTCCCTTTCTGCCATCAGCCTGTCAGCCCCAGGGAGCCTCCTCAGTGGGGCTGGTGCAGCCCTGGCAAGGGACCCTGCTGAACCACCACCAAGGGCAGCTACCTCTGTACTGCCAGGCAGGGCCCTCCCACCACTGTCCCCGCCTTCCAGGTCCTCTCCCACGGCAGCCCCACAGTGTATTTGGACCAATCTTTAGCAAAACAAGAAGCAAAATGATCCTGGGGAAAGGGTCTGGCTACCTCCTTTCCCAGGAAAGGAGACCTATATTAAGCATGTGGCCGGGCATGGTGCCTCAAACCTGTTATCCCAGCACTCTGGGAGGCTGAGGTGAGTGGCTTGCTTGAGCTCAGGAGTTTGAGACCAGCCTGAGCAAGAGCAAGATCCTATCTCTACTAAAAATAGAAAAACCAGCCAGGCGCTCTGTCAGGCATCTGCAGTCTCAGCTACTCAGGAGGCTGAGGCAGGAGTATCACTTGAGCCCAAGAGTTTGAGGTTGCTGTGAACTAAGATGCCACAGCACGCTACCCTGGGTGATAGAGGGAAACTCTTATTTCTAAAGAAAAAAGCACCTTCCTCCTCTTCCCCATCCCCCATCTGTGTGGCCTTACCTGCTTTCTATGTGGCCTTTCTGTTCTGCACTGCATTGGAGTTCTTCCTGAATCTGTCTGAGTCCACCTGGCTGCTATAGCAAACCACCATAATTGAGGTAGCTTACAAACAACAGAAACTTATTTCTCACAGTTCTACAGGTTGTGGAAGTCCAAGATCAAAGTGCTGGGAGATTTGGTGTCTGTGAGGGCCCCTTCCTGGGTCACAGAACCGTAGCCAAGGCAGCTTTCTGGGCCTCTACTGTGGGGACACTTCCCATTCATAATGGATCTATCTGGTAACCTAATTCCCTCCCACAGGCCCCACTTCCTGGTATACCATGCTGGGGATGAGATTTTCAACTTATGAATTTGGGGGGATGCAAATATTCAGACTATGCCCTTCCAATGAGACTGGGCCCCATGTGGCCCTGTGTGGCCCTTGTGCCAATAGACTAGCCCCCAGAGCCATGTTGCTGCTGCCCTTTCTGACTACTGCCCACTGCTTTGCCCCACCCATAGGCTTAGACCTCCTGCTACCAATAGAGGCCCCAAAGAAGGCCAATTGGCTGCACCTTCTGGATGCTGACCATGGAGCCACAGAACAGTGCTTCCAGGGCCCACCTAATGGCTGCCTTGCCTGGTCTGTCTCACTTCAGGCTGCATTAGCCTTGGGGCTGAGCCTGTAGGACCCAGAGAGAGGGCTATTGTGACTCAGTCCTGGTTCCTGGCCCTGTTCTTCTTCTCCAGCTCCTCCTCTCTTCTCCAGGGAGTCCCGTGGCAAGTGCAGGCCTGCTTGAGACCTGGGGCCATTGTCATTTCCAGGCCTGCCTTGCTTGAGGAGTGAAGATTAGGCATGAAAAGAAATAAAGGAATGTGGAGGTTGGGAAGATGATCGAGGAGGGCCTTTCCGAAAAGATGTGGACCAGAAAACTTGGTAACAAGCAGCTCGTAAGAGCTGTCCTGGCCAGGACTCCCGGGCATTCAGGAATGCCAGGCCTGGGCACAGCTGGAGCCAGGAGAGGCCTTTGCCTCCCGGGGAGATGCCTGCTTCCATTCCACCTGCTTACAGCACCTTCGCCAGCCTGCTGGCTCAAATTCTTCCCACACCGCAATTGTCAGCACCCTCCCTGTTGCCCAGAGCCCCCATGGAGGGACTCTGCTGGCTGCTGTGTCTTTGCCACATCTTTAAGAAGAGAAGACTTGGAATGACGAGGGCCCCTGCACCCAGAGTGCTCAGAGCCCTCTCAGCCCCTTAGCTGCCAACCCTCTCCCTCCTTGGCTTCCTTTATGTGGGTTTAAGCTCTTTCTCTGCCATTCTACCCATGCCTTCTCCCTAAGTCCTGGAAAGGCAGGCTCTGAGAGGGGAAGATCCATCATACTCCCAACACAGGGGAAGTCAGGACGAGAAGCCTCCACTTCCTGGAGCCTTTAGCCCCCAACCTAGCAGACAAGTGACATGGGGCTATTTCAAATAGCCCCCAGCCCTGAGCCTAGTCCTTCCTCTACCAAAGGCCAAACTCTTGCATTTATTTTTTCCATGCAGCTCTCCCATCCATTCTGGAACACCTTTACTGAGGGACCCGAGTAGTGAGGGCTGAGGGGAAGCTTGGGTGCACCAGGCAGGGCCTGTCTACACCTATGTCACTCAGAGACACCAGAGTTACTATTTTGCAGAAGAAAACAGAGAGGCCCAGGGACAGGCTGGGTAGGGACAGAGACAAAAAACAAATACAGCATGATAGAGAGATACAAGGTGGGGAGACAGAGAGGCCCAAATTGACACCACATGGCTGTGATGCTGGACCCCAGGGCCCAGCAAACAGTCTGTGTGCTGAGTCAGTTGCTATGGTGACAAATATGCAGGAAATAGCCAAGATAACTAGAATAGCGGCAATAACATGTGTTTTGGATAAACCCTCCCCTGTTCACCCCCTCCAGGCCATGACTTGGGATGCACATGGCTTTTACACAACTGCCTTCTCTGAGAGGTGGGCCTGGGGGCTCTAGAGTGTCAATCAGGTGAAAGGCACAGCTGCCCAAGGAGCTGGATGGGCCTGGGCAGTGTCTCACTCAGGAAAAAAGGTACACTTCATGCTTCTCACTTCACTTCCACTCCCCAGCCTGGCCTGAGTCTGGATTCGGGTACTGGCATCCTTCTGTTCTAGAACACAAAGGTTGGGAAGAGTCTGAATCTGAATTGTCACACAGCAAGTCTGAGGGCAAGGGACAAATGCTGGGAAGTTCTCTAGGAGCTCACAGTACATCCCAAGGGGCATCGGGACCCACAGGGAGCCAGGCTCAAGAGAGAACACAAGAGGCAGCCACATGCCTCTGGAGTGCTGGCATCTCTGCCGGGGACCCTTGCCCCAGCTCCCAAGGCAAAGTCAAGAGTGTCCAGGGGACGAAGTAAAGAACGGATGGAGGAGAGAAAGAGGAAAATGACAAGTTTTGGCCTGACATTCACACAGGAAGTTGGCTCCCATACTTGGGGAACAGGAGGAGGTAAGGGGGGTCCCAGAAGGGAGGCCCCAACCAGCACTATCACCTCCTAAGGATCTGGAAGGCCCAAGGCCATGGCAAAAGGCCCAGTTGGAAGCTAGCCAAGTCGGTCCCTTCTGACTGGTGGACAGTGGTGGTGCTTGGATTCTGCCTGCATTGCTCCTGGCAGAAAAGATCTCACGGAAAGAACACAACATTTCAAGTTAAGAGGTCCGGCCACCTACTGCCTGAACAACCTGGGTCAGACCCCACTCCTTACCAGGGCCTTGTTCTGGCCTCTGCTGGGTGGGTCTAACAACTCATCTCTCAGGGTCGTTAGGAGGAACAAATGCCGCAGTGCACGTGGAAACACTTGGCAGATTGTAAAGCTCCGTGTCCAAGTTGCTGATTGCTGCTGTGACTCAGGCAGAGCAGCACACAGAGGCCAGGGGCAGGGAGGGGTTTCAGTCAAAGGTTCACTCAAGGAGACTGGTTTTTCTGATGACATTACACCCAGATTTTTTCCAATCTAAACAATCAGCTTCAGTTGTGACTTCCCATCTTGGAAAGTTTCTGGAAAATTACCCATGATTGAAATGGGTTTAGGAATGGTCCACCTGGACACAGTGGACCTTGCTTGGTTTGTGGTCTGGGTGCACCATAGGAGCTGTTCTACTGCTGACCCTTGTTCCTAACCCTAAATCAGTGACTGTGATAACCTGCCCTTGCTGCATCAGGAACATGACTCAGGCCTGGGAGTGGTCCTTAAGTGACCTTCTAGTCCAAGCTAGGGTCATGTTTCCAAGCTCCCTTGGGAATGTAGAGATCTCACAAACTGACACCAGATTTGCTTCATCTTTTGCTGTTGAGAAAAGTGAACCTGGCCCCTGGCAGGTGGCAGCCCAGCTAGGGACACAGGGAAAACAACACCAGCGAGCCTGGGTTCCAAGGAGGGCAGCAGCAGGCCCACTGAGCGGACCTCCACCCACCACTGCCCCAGCCATTGCCTTCTCCAGATCTGCTTCCACTCTGTCCCCTGATTTCTCCACACTGATTCTCTTTGGGTGATTTTTCCAATGTTTCATCTGGGTCTGTGTGGTACCAGCAGGACAGGCAGCCTTCATGGCAGAAAGCTGATGTGTAGGTCAGCTGTAGGTGTGTGTATGTAGGTGTGTAAATGAGTGTGTGCCTTGTGTGAACAACGGTGTCTGCTCATGCACACATGTGTACGTGTGTATGCATGCAGGTGTGTGTGTTTGTGCACATGTGCCTGTGTATGAGTGTGCAAGCATTTGTGTGTGACTTGTGTGATAGTATGTGTGCACGTGTGGGTGTGTGGTGGACGCAGAGGTAAGTGGTAGGGCAGGGTAGGTGCAGGCATCCTGGTTGCTTCTCCAGACATTGTCAGGAAAGCCCAAGAGCTAGTAAGAGTCAGAGAAGGGCGAAGTGGCTGCCTGTTTTCTTTCTTCATAGTTCCCCAGGGTTTGAGAGGACCTGAGAGGAAAGAACCCAGACTCCCTTCTCTACCACAGGCCCAGCTGGGGCCTGGCCCAGGCACCTCAAGAGTGTGGGCAGAATACAGAAGGGCACAATCTGCCCACAAGAGTTGGCTGTGGTGTTTTGTAGCCCCCAAGGCAGGGGCATAGCTCTGGCAGCCACTTTTTTTGTATTTGCCAAAGAGCTTTCTCCTTGGGGATTAGCAGGGCCTTCCTGCCACCCCATCTGGCTGGTGTAGGAGCCAGAACACCATCCCTGGCTGCCAGCCAGCCTGGTCTCTGCTCGCTCAGAGACTTTCAGACGCATTTCTAGGGCCTCCAGGCAGGAGGAGGGAGGTTGAGGACTCTGGGGAGGCCCAAGGCCACCCAGCTGGGAAATTAAGCCAGTCCTCGCCTCTGGCCTGTGGCCGAGTATGGAGAGAGTCAGGAGAGTCTCTTGTTGGTTTCTCTTCTCTCTCTCTATCGCCAGAAGACAGGGAATATACAGCCTGGAGGACAGAGGACCGGGATCTAAGAGGCAGTGGACTTCAGTCTTGGTAAGATGTGACTGCCTATTGGAAAAGCCATGCCCGAGCTAAGGGATGGACATGCTCTCTCACAGGAATGGGACTGGGATTATAGATCCACAGGGATGGGAAGACATCCATCTCCAAGTCTTTGGAAAGAAGAGACGATAGCAGGAAGTCCACCCCATTCTCCAGAGGAGGGATGTGAGGCAGCAAGGGCAAGTGGCTTGTCAAAGGCTCTGCCCTTGTTGGTCAGCGGAACCCAGACTGGAGCCCAATTGTCCTCACACTGCTACCCCTCCCTCTTCTCTGCTTTTCCTCAAGGCCCAGAGATTCAGCAGCTAAGAAAGCATGAAGGGAAGACTGGCAGCTTTGTGGTGGAGAATTAGCAGTTCCACCCTGCTTGAGAGGAGGGTCAGACACGGAGCCCCTGGTGTGTCCCCAGAGGGAGCTCTCTAGGGCCAACAGCACACCTAGAGTGGGGTTGTCCAACACGGCCCCCAAGACCAGCTGTCACTCCACGTGACATTCCAGAAGGCTGGAGCCTGCACTTGTCACTCCTTGTCCTCTGCACTTTGCTGAGTAAACAAAGCACACAGGCAGCTCTCTGCTGGCAAACACCTCCGACCTAGGAACTACTGCTAGAATAAATAAACACACGCTGCATGCTTACACACACACTCAGACACACTCACTTGTGTTCCTTGGAACGAGGGATGCTGCCTGCCCCCATGCAGCCCCCACAGGCCCCCACAGACCCCCAGCCTCAAACAAACAGCCTACATTCAAAGTCATGACTGAGATACTCCTTCCACCAGGGGCCCTAAGTACACAGACCCAGACCCAGGCCCATAAGGCAGCCCACATGCCCCGGGGACATGCCATTCCAAGAACCACTTACCCTGGGGTAGCCACTGAGACACTACAGTGTTGTTCAAAATATCTTGCCCATAGCAGCTGTCCTGGATTGGTCCTTTGGATTATTTTCACTAGTGGTGTCCCTTTGTGTTCAGGATAGTTTAAAGGAGACAGGCACACCCAGATGACAGATTCTTGAGAGATAACAGTTAGGAAGGGCTCCTGCTCAGTTCCAGAAGGGCTTTACCAGCAAGGCCCCTTTGTCTCTACCCTCACCTGGAAGCTTCCCAGGCCACACTTGCCCTTTCCGTGGGAAGGGCAGCTTCCAGAGACTTCCAGCTCTACAATCAAGGGTATGTGTCACCTCATTAAAACATCAGATGAGAACGTCAGTTATCCAGAGTCTGCATTAAAACTGCGGGAACAGTAAAGGCAAATTCATTTCAGGCCAAAGAGGCTGGAAGTTGTGCTTAATGCATAGAAAAATGCAGAAGCACCAAGGCAGGAGTGATGGTGGTGTTCGTCCTGCGCTGTCACCTAGGGTGCCAGGGGAGACACCTGGAGACAGCCACAGACCAGGATGGGACTGGTTGTGGGCAGCAGCGGCAGCAGGCTGCGGGTGGCCCATGGCAGATGCATGCGAGCTTCAGCTTCAGCATCTCTGCTTTCAGATCCCAGCTTTTCTTAGCTCTGGAGCACTGGACAATTGACCTAATTACTTCTGTCTCTAAAATGGAAAATTACCTCCTTTCATGGTTGTAAAGATTAATAAAATGCTGTATCTTAAGACACTAGCTCTATTGCCTTCAACAGTGGCATGACTTTAAATCCCAGCTCTATCCTGTCCCTTTGTTGCATTAGGAAAAAAACATATTTACTGGATTGAAATGAGATATATGGAAGATGTATTATAATAAAAATGAGACTGACCTGCAAAATTGAGGCATTATCATTTAAAATAGCATCACTTTTCAGACTAATCTGGCCTTCGTATATTTCTAAACTCCAAGTCCCATTCATCAACAACTGCGTATTGTTCATCTAATAATTGTAGCTAGGAACAAATGATCTTTACCACAGCAATAAATGGTAAACACAAAATATTCATCCTGTTAGTCAGGAACTATTCTTTTACTTGCTTTATAACTTTGTCACAGTGAGAGACTAACAGTGACTTAAAAGAAAGCATGCAGAGGAGGCTGATGATTCCAGACCAACCCGGGTGTGGGGTGAGGACACAGTGAGGCAGACCCCACTCCTGATCCAGGACAGGAAGACTCAGGACATAGCCAGGACCACACTGGGGCAGTGGACCAGCATACTGAGAGTGTCAAGTCCATGTAGGAAGTGGCTGCTCAGAGCTAAAGGCATGGACCAGAAGTCCCCCACTGTTGATGCTATGAGTGCCAGGCTGCACAGCCAGGAAGCAGACCTCACGGGCAGGAGCCCAGGAAACAGGTGTCAGGTCAGGAAGAGTCTGGGCAGCAACTGGGGGACTGTAGCAGAAAAAAAAAAAGTTTTAATGAGGGATCAAAGACTAGCTGAATTGGGGATGCCTAAATTTGTGTGCCCACATTAGCAAGTAGAGGCCCATGGAAGCCCTGAATGGACACAGTGTGATGGGCGGTGTGTGAGGCAATTTCTGAGAGCTGCACTAGAACTCTCAGACGGCACATTTGTCAGTATGAATGATGCACACAGGACCCGTATACATCCTTAAAAGCATGGCTCACAGCTCTTCTGTGCCACTTCTCAGCTGGGGAGAGTGACCCAACCTCTCCTGGTCTCAGTGTCCTCCTCTTCAAAATAGGGACATAGGCTGTGGCTCATGCCTGCAATCCCAGCACTCTGGGAGGGCAAGGCGGGAGATGCCCTTTAGTCATCTTTGAGACCAGCCTGAGTAAGAGCAAGACCCATCTCTACTAAAAATAGAGAAATTATCTGGGCATTATGGTGGGTGCCTGTGGTCCCAGCTACTCAGGAGGCTCAGGCAGGAGGATCGCTTGAGCCCAGGAGTCTGAGGATGCTGTGAGCCGTGAGCAAGACTGTGTCTCAAAAAAGAAAGAAATAGAGACTATGACACCTACCACTCAGGGAATTGTAATTGTGTGAATTCAGAGGCATAGAGGCAGGGCACATGTTGAGTCTGGATAGATGAAGTTTCTCTGGTGGGCATGTCAAGAAAGGGCAACCTGGGCGGAGGAAGGAGCAAGCGTACAGACACAAAGCAGGAGAAAGTGCTGTGCCTGTGAGGCAGGACAGTGAACTGCAGTGTGGCCACAGCACAAAGAGGAGCATGGAGAGGAAAAGAGGTGAGACTGACAGGGGACCAGATCATATAGGACTTTTATGCTACGTTGAAGTATTTAGATCTCTTATGGTACCGGCCACACGCACTGAGGCTGGAGGGTTTGAACCCAGCCTGGGCCAGCTAAACAATGACAACTGCAACAAAAAAATTAGTCTGGCATTGTGGTGGGCACCTGTAGTCCCAGCTACTTGGGAGGCTGAGGCAAGAGAATTGCTTAAGCCCAGGAGTTTGAGGTTATTGTGAGCTATGACACCACTGCACTCTACCAAGGGTGACATAGTGAAACTCTGTCTCAAAAAAAAAAATTTAGATTTCACCCTGAGAGTGATAAGAAGCCACTGAGGTATTGTAAGTAAGGGAGTGAGGGACAGAATTTGTCTCAAAAGGACAGAATGTGTCTCAAAAATTTGTTTAATAAATACCTTCCAGATCCACATAGTGTGGACTGAGGGGAGCAGGGCAGGCTCTCGGGATCGGCTGACCTAACATGGTATCCCCTCCTTCGGTGGGGAGGTGCCAACAATGGCAAAAAGTGAGAGCTGGATCTGAGCAGGCAGACATGGGGCTGGAGCGGAGCAGAGCTGGCAGGACGTGGGACTGACCACCTTCCAGAAGTAGAATAGAGGGCCAGGGAAATGCCCACACGCTTCTCAAGATGTGAGCCACTTCAAAGGGCAGCAGGTGTCCTGCACATGAGTCCAGCTTTCATCTCAGAGAACTCAAGATTGGGGTTCAGAGCAAAGTGCTTGGCAGGAAGTGCAGACCTGAGCCCATGGACATGAGGGTGCAGTTCAGGCAGAGGGCAGAGTGTGGCGAGAAAGATGGGAAGAGCACTGGATAGCCATGGACAGCCACCAGAAGTCCCAAGCACCCTGTTGGAGCTGGCGGAGAAGGGAGGGCCCATGAAAGAGATGGAAGGATCTTCTAAAGCAGTAGAAGGAGATCCAGAAAGAGCAGGAAAGCAGACCAACAGAGCGAAGCCTGTGCGATGGAGGGGAGGGCTAATGTGGCAAATGCTATCAACAGGCCAATGAGGGAAGGGACTGAGGGACAGCAGCAGTCCCCGCTGACCTTGTGGAGTGGCATGTCTGCTGACACTATGCTCCTCAGATCACAGCGAGTTGAGGAGCAACAGTGAAGGGAAGGGAGGGAACACAGCCTAGGCTTTGGAGAAGCTTAACCAAAAGGGAAGATGTGTGGAATTGTAGGGACTTGGGTGGAAGCAAGGTTTGCTAGTTTTTAGTAAGGGGTAGACTTGATTAAGTATAAGGAGAGGTGGAGCTTCAAGATTTAGGCAAAATTTAGAGTAAAGGAGGGAATAAAGGAGCAAGGTTCCAGAGCTCTTGGGAAAAAGTGCTCTCTTGATGGCACATCCCTCTGCCTGAGGCACTTTCTTATCCAGGTCAAATTCCCCCAAGAAACAGACTGTGGGACTCTGAGGTTTCCACCTGGGAGAATTACCAGGGAGTGACCTGGGTGTAGGAGGCGGTACTGGGCAGGGAGAAGCCTTCAGCAAGATGGCCCACAGCTCTGATGCAGGGGTTCTGACCAAGGAGGAGGGTGCTGAGGCACAGAAGTTTGTCAGGAGTGACAGGCAATTGAGATTTTTTTCCCCAATGACTCCTTTTTCTCTTCCTTTGGGTCCTGATATGAGAAGAGTGGGGAAGTCCCAGAAAGGACTTGCATGACAGCAGGAATCACATGAGGGGAACACTGTGCCCTTGAGGGTGCAGCAAAGATAAGCTGACCTAACATGGTATTCCCTCCTTCAGTGGGGCTCAACAGGGGGCTGGGGGCAGACCAACCCCAGGCAGGTCTCTGGGCTTGACACCTGGTGCACCATGCCACCTGTCTCCTGCAGGCAGGAGGAACCTGTGCTTCAACTTGCCTCTACTTGAAGCTTCCTCCTGCCTCTCAGGGTTGCTGTGCATCATGTTTTGGCCTACTCACCAACCCCAAAGTTGAAAAAAAATAGAGTACGTAGCAGACCATTCCCAGAATCAAAATTTAGGATGATTTAGAGATCAGTGAGTCAGATACATGTGGATTGAATTTTCCTCTAGCTGCATACTTGGTTAGAAAAACCTTGACTGGTACTGGGGAGTGATGGTCCTGTTTGGGACACCCAAGTTGTCGTGAAGGGGTAGTGTGTGTTCATGTCCCACTCCCTGCAACATCTGGCAAGGCCTGAAAACCTCTGTTGTTCAAGACTGCACAAATCCCCAAGGCTGCGGCCCAGTAACTTCTAGGAGGCCAGATTGTGCATTCTGGTAATAACCCAAGCCAAACTTCCAAGGAGGCCAGCCTGGGGCAAATTGGCTCTATATGGCTGGGTTCTGCTACCCTCATGTGTCCTTTCTGTTTAAATACAGGCAGCCTTAAGGCCACAAGGTAAATGCCAAAAGAGCTTCAAGGACAGTAAGCTCAGTGCAAGTTCAGACTACTTCTTTTTTGTTTTTGTTTTTTTTTTTTAGATGGAGCCTCAAGCTATCCCCCTGGGTAGAGTGCCATGGCATCACAGCTCATAGCAACCTCCAACTCCTGGGCTCAAGCGAGTCTCCTGCCTCAGCCTCCCAAGTAGCTGGGACCACAGGCGCCCGCCACAAC